>CM033691.1:2759737-2980530 GCA_019514585.1 Dendrobium officinale | reverse complement strand
TATTTGGTGTTTGATTGGATAAAAAATAAATTCAAGGTAAAGTAAATGTATTGTATTTCATTCTAGTTCATTTTTGAGCTAAATTATTCTCGTCCAGTTTTGACTGAGAGCTATTTACACCACTTCAAAGTTTGCTTGACTACCTTCGACAATCACCTTCTCCACTGCCACCCTATTGTCGACAGCCACCTAACACTGTCCACTGTCGTCGCTGACCACTCTGAACACAATTTTTTACACTTTATATTGCAGTCATTTTAATTCAAAAAAGAAAAAAAAAAAGTAAATTTATGCATTCCTTTATACTCATCCAAACAAATCCAAAGTATTTCTTTACACTATATTTTTTTACATTATATTTCTTTTTCATGCAATCAAATAGCCTCTTAATGATATAAGGCAGAGTGAATGCATATTGAGTTTATATTTTCAAGCATGATATAAGAAATGGATAAATTAAATAAATATTGAAATGAATATAATGATTTTTATAGTAACAAAAATTATTAAAGAGGCTTTATATCACTTGAGACAAATTGCCAGTATAAAATGATAGCCTTCTTTCTAAAAAGTTTTGAATTCAGAAAAGTAAGAGAGAAAAGTCAGACGGTCAATTAAGTTGGGAATTTTTCTATAATTTTGTCTGTGGAAGAACACTTCACTGACTGTATAATAAATAATGAAAGTAAAACCAAATCTGCCAATGTTAATTTGTCTCATTATTTATTGAAATAGACTGAAAATATTGACATTATTGCCCTATCCTTAGCATATATTTCCTACTGCAACTGTCACTCCTAATTACGTTTGATAATCAATTTATAAATATATATATAAAGGTAATTAAGTTAATAATGACATGTTAAACATTAATTTTCTGATTAATCATTTGGTAATTAACTTTATTGAAGTCTTCATAGATGTGCTGCAAATGTCATTTATTTAAGTAAAAAAAGACAACATCTACCATCTAAAGTTTATAATTAAAAAATAAATAATATAATATTGGTTATAACTTTATCTTTCAGCTTGCAGATCTTCTCCTAAATTATCAAGCTAGTTTGCACTAACTTCTATTAATCCAATATACTTAAAGCGGTTATTCGGTTGAAAATATTGATATTTCGTTAGATGAAAAGGTATGCATGGTAAAGTAAAACTAATGCATTGTAAAATATTTTAGATCATTTTTGAGGTAAGATGAACTCATTTGGTTTTGTGCAAAACTATTTTCACTGCAAGCAAGCTCTATTGTCGTCGCTGTCAATGGCCGCCAGCCACTGCCAACCTCCATTGAATGGCCATGGCGCTTCACAATGGATGGTGATGGTAGCTTACAGTGATAGTGATAAAGATCATTTACCAATGATGGTGATGGGTGGCATGCTGCGCGGTGTTATCAGCGACAGCATCAATAGCAATGGGTTTCAATAGTGAGCGATGGAAAATTTATAATATATTTAAAAATCGGACAAATCAATTGATTTTAAAATACACTCAAAATAAAATCGATGGGACGTGTGGGGCAGCTCCGTGGTTGAGCGCAGTCATTGTCTCCCCGCCGGCTCCCGTTCGATTCCCCAAACTGGCCCAAAAAAAAAAAAACGAGTGTGAATTTCAAATTCACCAATGACTATTTTGTATTTTAAATGTAGAAAATACATGCTTTTGATTTACATCAATACACTAATGCAAAAAATTCATAAATCCATTAGAAAAAATTTGAAAATGAAATAGTCATAAATAGAAATATATGCTATTGATGTAATTTTTTATAAAGGTGATTGAATAATTATTATGAAGCAAGCAGCTTTTTGAAAAGTTGTTTTAGAAAATAGTTCCTTAGCACAAATTTGCTAAAGATAGAAAAAAAATAATCAAACAAAGATTATAATTTAGTGTTAATTTTTGTCTTAAAAAATTACTTTAAGAAGCAATAAAAAAGTCATCCCAAATGAAGCCTAAGATTATACTCTTAAAAACAAAAATAATCAAAAATTAACTTAAATAAAATCTTAATAGCCTTCGTTGACATGGCCATTTATATAAAAATCGTCAAATAATAAGACATTTTTAGTTCCAACTTTTTTGGTTCAGTGTTCTGCTGGCAAAGCCCTCGTCCACATAACACTGAAGCCGAGTAATAAAAAATGTCAAAAAGTTGACTAAGGAAGCTCGGTAGGTTACCGCTAAAGAAGACGACTTGTTCCACACACGGAGTTCAACGTTTGAACGCCACGCCCTTTCAGACCACGCCGTCTCCCCTCTTCTATAAATTCAGTCTCTTCCCCCCAATTCTCTTCTCAACGACCAAAGCTCCCATCTTCAGATCTTCTGAAACCAAAAGCAAGAACAAAATCCCAACTTTCCGGCCACTCCCTCTCTCCTTCTCCCTTACAGCGTCGCCGGTAAGAGAAGATGTGTTTCGAAGCTTCAAGTATGGCGATGGAGAAATACTCCTCTTTCAGCAAAAGCTCCAAGCAGTTCCTCCTCTCTGCTCCTGTTGATCAGAGCAGTAACAGTTCTGATAAATGCTGTAATGGCAGAGCAGCGAAGTGCGAGCTTGTGGACTACGATTCACTGCCGGAGTTCCTAAAGGACAACGAGTACATCCTCAGCTACTACCGCTCTGAATGGCCTCTCAAGCAAACCATACTCAGCGTCTTCTCCATTCACAATGAGACTCTCAACATCTGGACGTAAGCACAATAGCGATTAACTCATTTCTTTTACATCCAATGCCAAAAGCATGAGCCTCATGATTAAAAGATTGGATTTTTAACAAAAATTTCTATTTTTTATTGAATTGCAGGCATTTGATTGGTTTCTTCATCTTCCTCATGCTCACTGGCTATGCTGCATCGATCTTCCCGGCGGTCAGCAATGCTGATGCTCAGTTGCAACTCAGTGCTGCGGGCAATTCTTCAAACATCTTTTATATCCACAGAGCAAATCAAACAACAGAGCCAACAGCGTCGTCTTCGTCGTCGCAGCTGAGAGGATCCGTGCTCCCCCGTTGGCCTTTCTATCTGTACCTCGCCGGAGCCATGTTCTGCTTGCTGATGAGCAGCGCCTGCCACCTCCTCTCCTGCCACTGTTCAAAAACAAGCTACATCATGCTGCGACTCGACTTCGCCGGAATCTCCGGCCTCATCGTCTCCTCCTTCTACCCTCTCGTCTACTACACCTTCACCTGCAATCCCTTCTTCCGAGACCTCTACCTCGCCTCCATCACTTTCTTCGGCCTCGCTACCGTAGTCGTCTCCCTCATGCCTGTGTTCGATTCCCCGCAGTTCCGGCCGGTCAGGGCGGTGCTGTTCGCGTGTATGGCGGCATCAGGGATGGTGCCCATCGCTCACAAGATGATGGCTTTCGGGCACAGGCCGGAGGCGATGCTGACAACGGGGTATGAGATGCTGATGGGGATGTTTTATTTGGTCGGCGTGGTGGTCTACGCTGCGAGAGTGCCAGAACGGTGGTTGCCGGGGAAGTTCGACCTCGCCGGACACAGCCACCAGCTATTCCATGTGTTGGTGGTTGCAGGGGCTTACACGCACTATCTGGCGAGCCTGGTCTATCTTGGCTGGCGAGAGACCGAAGGATGCTAGCCAAGATTTGATTTTGGACCTTTGGCTACGGCCTTCCGAAACGGACTGCGCATTCAACGCGTCGAGGAAGAAGACGAAGAAAGAGCGTCTGGAGTCGTAGCTGAAGTGACCGATTATTTTATGTACAGATATTCATTCGTTTGTAACTATGATTTTTTTTATTTTTTCATCTGATTATAAATTCATTCATTTAAATGAAAATATTGTTGCAAATTATTTTATATTGAAAATGATCTAATTGATCTCAAAGCTCATAGATCTAATTTAAAATGAGTGAAATCTCAATTAATTTTTGTTGCACACATCTCAAAGCAGATTCAACAGATTAAAATTTTAATTAGGATATTATGGCTCAATTTTATTTTTCTAAAAATAATAACTTTTAATACAAATTAGATTCTTTTGAAATTTAATTTTTTTGATAAATAATTGTTAAAAATATTTGTAATAAGATCTTAAGTATAAATTGTCAAATAATTAAAGAATAATAAACATTTTTATGTCAACATGTAACAACGAAATATGCCCCAAATTAAAGATCATATGAACTCTGAATCTAACAAATCTATAGTTGAACTGAACTATTCAATGAAAAGAACTCATTTAAACTAGAAGTGATCGGTTCTAAATTCAGATCGCGTACTTAAAAGCATAGTTAAAATTTTAATTGCATTGTTTGAAGAATTACATGATCTATGAATTTGATATGCTTATATTCAAATTGAGCATCTCGACGAGACGAATCCAACAAGCCTAAGATTGCTTAATTCAAACATCATTAATGCATTTAACAACTATAATAATAAAAAAAAATATAGATCATCTCATAAGGTGGTCCTAATTTTAACTATATTCACAAGACATAGCACTCTCTATATCTTTTAATAGAGCTCCCACTTATTTTATTTTTGTAGGTTGGAATTTGGTGGCTCTTATGGCTTCAATTCAGGTGATGGGTTTCTTCCTGCTGTTTTGTGTTGGTCATTATCTTCATTTGCTTATTTTTGTTGGCTTCATTTATGTTGCTTTCAATTGTAAGAGATAGAGTCATTAGCTCGTAAGTTTTATTTCAAAGATTGTACGTTTAGAAAGCTGATAATTCTTTAATAACTTATAATTTTTAAAATTATTAACGCGTATGCCCCTTCGTTGGATCATTGTTTTCGGACCACCGATACTGGAACCACAATCGAAGGATCAATGCCCGAACATTGTCATTGATCCATCGCGACCCGACTATTGTCTTCACATCGGCACAATCTAAACTCCATTGAATCATCACCATTATTAAACCATTGCCGAGCCACCATCGCTGTACTATCGCTCCATTGTCGTCGGACAAAACAAATCCTTAGAAGTTTTCGGTAACCTTAGAAAGCTTCTTCTCAATTACTTGGCCGCCGTCTCCTATTATCTTCCGATCAAACTTTTGACCAATAAGCTTTCTACGCTCGGTAAATGATAAATTTGAGCATATTGTTGTTGCAATTGAGGAAGCTAAAGATTTAGAGACAATGACTGTTGATGAACTAATGGGCTCTTTAATGGCTTATGAGCAAAGAAAAAATAAGAAAAAGCAAGATACAATCGAACAATTTCTCCAATCAAAGCTCTCATTGAAAGGTGACAAAGACGACACAAAAAATGAAGATAATTCAAATGATCGAGACATTTATGGACATGGCCGTGGTCGAGGTCGCGGTCGTGGTCATGGCTTTGGAAGAGGCCGAGGACGTGGACGAGGACGTGGAGGATATCAAAGAAATAATGAAGAAAATCACAACTCAAGAAATGAAGAGTGGAAGAAAGAGCCAAAATATCAAAGGTACAAAAAATATAATGTTCGTTGTTATGTTTGCAAGAAATTTGGTCATTATGCTTTCGAATGTTATCATAATCAAGAGAAAGTCAATCTTGTTAAAGAGAAGGAAGATGATCCAGTCTTATTATTAGCATTGAAAGGAGAAGAAGATGAAAAAGAAAACAATTGGTATTTAGATACTGGAGCAAGTAATCATATGTGCCTGGACAAAAACATGTTCGTAGAAATGGAGGCGATGGAGAGTCAAATTTATTTTGGCGACTCTTCAAAAATTCCGGTAAAAGGAAAAGGTAAAATCCTTATTCTTCTTAAAGATGGAAGCTATCAATTTATTTCTGAAGTTTATTATGTTCTGGATATGAAAAGCAATATTTTAAGCTTGGGGCAATTACTTGAGAAAGGATTTGACATTCATATGAAGGATAAAAAGCTCTGATACCACTTTGTTAGAGAGAAATTATTTGTAAGAGAGGAAGAGGATAAAACAAGAGGAACTTCTATTATAAAATTTTCTCTCTTACATCCATATGACAAGACTCAATGCATATTTATACTAGTACAAAGACATTTCTAGAAATATATTCTAGAGATTTCTATAATAAAGACTCAACGACCAACCACCAAGAGTTATTACATTTTCTAGATTTTGCTTCCATACAATTTACTAGATACACAAAAAACTTAAACATTAATTTTGGTTTATATTTCCATCAACTTGGTCATTAATTTTGATTTATATTTCCAACAATAAAATCCTCATCTCTCTCTCTCTCTCTCTCTCGCGGGGGGGGGGGGGGGGGGGGGGGGGGGCGAACTTGCAGCATCACCATTACGAATATTCAAGTATGAAGATGGAGAAATCCTCCTCCTTCAGCAAAGGCTCCACCCAGTTTCTCCTCTCTGCTCCAGTTGATGGTGCTACTGTACTCAGATCTGTACTAGTGCTCCAGTTGAAATCAGAGAACTGTTGCAATAACAACGAAGAAAATGTGCGAGCTTGTGGACTGTGATTTTGTTCACAAGCTTCTAAAGCACAACGAGTTCATCGTGAACTACTGCTGTTCTGACTGGCCACTCAAGCAGACCATACTTATCATCTTCGATCTCTATTCACAAAGAGACCCTATGTAACATTGTATCGGATATTGCATGCCTTCATAAATAGATGTATCGGTACAACATTGGACCCTGAGCATTGTTATTGTTGACCTCATTATTCGAGGTCAATTTCCCCGGACTCAATTCTAGCACCTAGGTCTTCGTAGCCTAGAAAAGACGTCACCCATAGGATTTCCCTTAGGTGGATACCTATTGACGTAGCATCGACTTGAACCTATCATTCAACTCAAATCAGGCTCGATGTTTGATTCGTCGATGTCGATCGACTCAATCTAATTTATTTTCGATCAAATTGATACATTATTGGGCTCAAATCAATTCACCAATCGAATCAAAATCAAATCAAATTAACTCAAATTGAATTCAATTTCAATGGCTCCGATTAACCCGTTTTGACTCGTCACAACTATATATATATTAATAATTGATATGTCATCAAAAATTATCTTAATCGGGCACGAATCTCGATGCAAAATCAAGTTTGGAAACTTCAAAAATTAATTCGGAGACCATCCGAACTCCGATTTCAGCAAACTTACCGTCGAACTGAGCGTCTCGGGAATACAAACCCAATGACACCAAAATCAACCCAATCCGAGCCCAAATGAGTCCAAATCAAGGGCTCAAAGCGCTATTTGAAGGTTCAAACCGCAATTTGAGTTACCAAACGATCTCCGATTTTGACGAGCTTATACTCGAATCGAACGGCTCGACGAGACGAATCCAACGAGCCCAAGATCACCAAATTCCAAAATCATTAAGGCCTTCAAAAGTCCAACGAACGGTCCACGGTCAAAGAGTTCAGCAACAACCCATAACCACCCACTCTCCCTCTCCCTCAACCCATAACCACCCACTCTCCCTCTCCCTCAACCAAAAAACGTTTCAAGCCTCCCTCCTCTCATACATGACACATCCAAGCCTCCCTCCTCTCATACATGACACATCCAAGCCTCCCTCCTCTGATACATGACACATCCAAGCCCCCTTCGTCGCTCCTACAGCAGTTGTACGCCGGCAATCTTCTAAATCTTGGGTAATTTCTTCTACAGCCTCTCCATCTTCTTCTTCTCTCATTCTTATTTGATTTAAGTCAAATGTCAAGGAGTTGAAGTTTGATCTTTTTTTTTAAATATGAGAAGATTTCTTGAACTCATTTTCTTAAGTTTTACTAATGTTAGTTCCCACATCTTTCCCTTCAATATGATCTTGACAGTGAAATAAAATAAATTATTATGATTTCTCTATATTACATAGTTACTATTCTCATCTCAATGTGATTAAGTGGCTTTGTATGAATAGCTATATACATGTGTTCTCGAGGCTTACAAAGTTGTTGGAAAGATAATATGTTTTATGTCGGAAAACTTCATTAGTTTTGGAAAGTAATGAAGTTGGTTTTAATTTTTTCTTTGAATTGTATTTGGTATAAGTATTGAATTGGAAGATAGAAACGTTGAATTTTTATAAATATGAAAATTGTGTGTGTTATATAAAATGGAAATTGTTTATGTTGAAGGATGAGAGAATAGTTTGTATTTTGGAAAAGTGGGATAAAATGTGTGGGAGATAATTTGTAGATTCTTGAAAGATTGAAATATGGGTGTTTTGATAGGTGATGCGTAAGAGAAAGGAAGAGTGAAACGTGAACTTTGTATATGTTTTGAGAGTTGGGAAATGTAAAATGTAGGAAAGCAAGATATGTGTTTGAAAAGTGAGAAAGGTGAAGAGAAAGGTTGGATTGTGAGAATATAGTGTATGTGTGGAAAGGTATTTTGTAGTAAAGAATATGGAGTGTGAATGTTGGAAATGTATGGAGTGTTCATACGAAAAAGTTAAATGTTTGGATATGAAAAGAGAAGTAAATTGTCTTTGAGAAGTTTTGGGAAGTAAAATTTGTGTGTGTTGAAAGATGTTTATGAATATTGAAATATACGAAAGTGTTTTGAAAAGGAAGAGTGTAAAGTATGATTTTGAGAATGGTGAAATGTACAAGTGTGAAAAGTAAAGTGTTAGTTTTAAGAAAATTGTATAATTTTGGAAAAGTGAAAGTGAATATTAGAAAATATATATATAATTTGTTTTCAAAAGTAAAGGTTTTAAAAGGCAAGCAACAGAACCGGTGCTTAAGCCCGAAGAAAGGTACGTCTTTTATTTTCAATAAATTTTAATTATATTATTATTATTTATTAAAAGTGCTTCTAATCCCTATTTTCCCTGTTTTTTCTCTTTATTTGCATGAACTGCGAGGAATGGTACGGGTCGAGGGAACAAAAGTACAAGGAGCTAAAGGCGTCAGTCGCCTCTATCCAACCGGGGTAGAGGTGCTACGGGCGGAACCACCGGGTCGTAGCCCCCCCCGGTGACTGTAAGTATTTCTAAACTTAGAAAACCTTTAGGGGCCCCTTGATGTGGTGTGCGTGAACCCTTCCTTTAGGTCCCTATAGTAACTTCAATTTTATTAGGTTTACTTTTGTTTGCTTTTAGATCCCTAAACCCCTTTTACATATACGCAAAGTTCTAAGGGTTAGTAATAACAAATATTTTTTATCCCATATAACAGTAGTGACACTTAAGGACAAAAATTAAGGACTGGGTCTTAGAAAATCTAGACTTATGAAGCATGCACACTTTAGGATAGAAACTTATAACATAGAAAATTTAGTGACATCTCACTTTAGAATTAGTAAATATCTTTAAATTAGAATTCAATCAATTAGAAAACTTTAGCCAATAATTGACTTAGTACATTTCAAAACCTCACAGCCTACTGCACACACTTAGATTTGTTTGTTAGGATAACCGACTCTAGTTTTAGGTTAGACCGGTGTTTATTTCTTTATTGCACTGTGACGAACTTTTTCTCGAGTTTTATTGCATGCTGGTTGTAAAATGTTGGTGTGTTTGTTTATTTATTTTTACTGCACTCTGTGTTGGTTTGATTGACGATTAGATTACCCATAGGCTAGGAGCGATCTGGATTGTTAATATGATTTTCTGCAGGTGGCCACAACTCATGCAGGGCAGAAAAAAAGGGCTAATTAATTAATTAATAATAAATAAATGCTACAGGTGCTTCAGCTGCTTAGCCCCCCAAATGAAGAAGAAGAGTGTGGCTTAATAATTTAAATTCAATTGCATATATATATAACTGCGTGGGATGAATTTTTTTTTTTTTTATAAATTGCTTAGGATAACCTTGCAGGTGGATTAGATTTTTTCCTTTCCTTTCTGTGAAATGAAATGTAATGTAAATATAATATATCAAGAGTCAATAAAATGTGAAAGTGATTTTTTGAAAGTGGGATATTACATCCAATTTGGAATCCAAAGAAAGGAGAATATACCTTAAATGATTATTCTCTTTTATTTGGAAAGTCAAATTAGGATGATTCAATATCCGAATAGAAAAGAAAATACCCCTCTTAGGGATGAGTTTCTTTTCATTTGGATATTCAGAACCCGACGGACCCGAGAAGTTCGTAGAAGAAGAAAAGACAGAACAAGAAGATTGAAGAAAGAAGATGAAGAAATGAAGATTTAAGGAACAGTATATCCCATTTCAAAAATCACTTGCGTCATTCTTAGGATTAGAATCCGGGTTTGTTGTCAGTGGTGCCCGGCCACTTTACTTTTCTGCAAATTCTGGATGTAATATGGACATTGGACATTGGACATTATATTTGGATTATTAAAATTGATTGTTTACATTGTTTGTGCAGTAGATTTTTTTAGGACTCTTGCATGCCGTGTTTTGTTTTAGTCTGGATACGAATCGGAGTGCTTTTTTTTGTAAGGGCACGCTTAAAATTCTTTTACTTGTAATTAAAAATAAAAATTTTTAGGCTCACATAGTAACTCTAACGTTCTAAGAAGTAAGCTCGGGACCGCCGAGAGTCAGCATAAGCATATTATTACTTTCTCTTCCTTGTTAGGCACCTCCCCGCTTGCGGGTTCTGGCAGACCACTTGACCTATGAGAGTGCAGTTCTGTCAAGGGGAAGTTGTGCAATCTCTAGGGAAAAACCTATTTTCTAAGCCTAATTTTTAAACTGCTTCATTATCATTTTATGCATTCGAGTCAATTAGCATGCATTGCATTAGATACAAATTAAAAAGAGTCTAAAATATTAATTGCATTTCTAGACATTTTTCACCTTACATAAGTCAAGGGGCCAATTAGGAACTGTCTTAGATGTCGGCCCCCAATTCCTTAAAACTTAAACAACGTCCATACCCATCTTTCATAAGAGACTGTACACATGGTTTTAAAGCGTCTAGGTGGTTAGCTGGCTCCCCAATCCAGGCCGGGGTAAGTCCAGATTTGCACTTCATTAGTTAGGTTCGGGTCATTACTTTATAGTACCCAAATTAGATTTAGGTTCTGAGGCAGATTCTTTTTAGATCTTAAGTCCTCGCCTTCCGGGAATATAATCCCAAATTTCTAATAAAATATCAACTTGAACATAAAATTTTTTCTTAAAATGTAAAGCCCAACATAGGGTAGGCTGAGGCTGTCTCTGAACTTCTAAGAATCCGACGCCTCCTACTTTTCTTCCTTTGACCCGCTAATAAATGTTCAACATTGAGCTTTCTCCTTGAAAAATTCCTACTACTGCTTTTTTTGTCTTTTACTTTATACTCAAAAGGGTTATGAAATCACTGCTTTAATCGAGAGTTTTCTTAGGAGCTTCTCTCCTAGGATGTAATTAACTATAGGAGCTTGCTCTTATAGGGATTTGAGAACCCCAGACTAAAATAAACCTTGTTTTATTCGTATAAAATAAGGGAAGAATATTTGGGAACGTAGATTATTTTTAAAACCTTATTTCTAATTTTGAATAGACATGTAAAATGTTATTATTATCTTTTCAGATAATATAATATTATACTTGTTATATTCAACTTTAGAAATAATGAATTTTATAAAACTCATTCTCGCTTTTGGATATCTTGAAGAATGTTATGTTCGTCTTTTAAGATGATATAATATTTTTCATGCAATATCTAATTAAAAGAATGAATAAACTTTTTTCAAAAAAATATATTTCTATCCTTAAACATATTCTATAGAATTTCAAGTTCATCTTTTGAGATGATATGTTATTCTTTAAACTATGTTTGATTATAGAAATATCAATTTTCAAAACCCTATTTTGATATTGAATCCATTGTAGAATATTGTGTCGGCCTCTCGAAACCGTACTTTATTCTCAATGTAGTATTCGATTACAAAATAGGAGAAATCAAAATCTGCGTGGTGTGACACAATTTTTCCCACCAGTTATGTCTAATCTTTGTCATTTTTGTGTTAATCATATGTTTAGTTGTTTGTTTAATTTAATGTAATTTGTATTAAAATGATCTCATTCAGTTTTATACGTGTGGTATAAGTTATAGAAAAATAACTGTGAAGCAGTTATTTGGTTTGAAAGTTTGCTATGTACCGAAAACTTCCATGTTCTCTCCATGTTCTGTTTTAAAAACTATAGTTTTTCTTTTGATTAATATATGAGAATGTTTGTGTGAAGAAGAGAATCTGTACCGTTTTTTTTTTCTCTGCTTTTTTTTTTTGTTCTTTGCTACAGGTAAAATCCGAGTGTTTTGATCCTTCCAAACATTTAGTATCAGAGCCAAATGCCGAAGCAAATGCCGTCATGAAGGTGACAAGGAGAAATTTATTGATCTTAATGAAGGAGTGTATGGGAAGGTGAAACTTGGTGATGGGTCTTTGGTTAAGATCCAAGGAAAGGGGACCGTGTTGTTGCAGTGCAAAACAGGAGAACACAAAAGGCTAAGTGATGTTTATTACATTCCTATGTTGTGTAATAACATTATTAGTCTTGGATAACTAACAAAACAAGGGTGCAAGGCTGTTATGCAAGGTGAGCAACTATTTTTATTTGATAAAGAAGGGAGCAAATTGGCAGAAGTTCAGAAGAATAGCAATAGACTATATTTACTCAACCTGAAGATTGGAAGGCCTATTTGTTTGAGTGCTAGTTTGAAGAATGATGCATGGTTGTGGCATGCAAGATTTGGCCACATCAACTTTCAAACTTTGAAGGAGATGCAGAGAGGAAAGCTAGTCCATGGCATTCCTGAAATTGATCATCCTGTGCAGATATGTGATGGTTGTGCAGTCGGCAAGCAACATAGACTTTCATTTCCGAGAGAAACCAAGTTCAGAGCTGAGAAGCCTTTACAGTTATTGCATGGAGACATATGTGGCCCAATCACCCCTGCTACTCTAAGTGGTTTCAGGTACTTTTTATTGTTAGTAGATGATTTTAGTAGATACATGTGGGTGTATTTATTAAAATCAAAGAGTGAAGCACATTCTGTTTTTTCAAAATTCAAAATCATGGTGGAGAATGAATCTGAGATGAAGATTAAAGCTTTGAGGACTGATAGAGGAGGAGAGTTTCAGTCTTTTGAATTTAAAAAGCTTTGTGAAGAAAATGGCATAAAGAGGTTTCTTACTGCACCCTACACACCACAGCAAAATGGTGTTGTAGAGAGGAGAAACCAAACTGTTATGTCTATGGCTAGATGCTTACTCAAGAGTAAAAGTGTACCTTGCATATTTTGGGGTGAAGCTGTGAAGACCTCAGTCCATATCTTAAATAGAGCATTAACTCATGGTGTTCAAGGTATGACTCCCTATGAAGCATGGATGAAGTGCAAGCCAAATGTGCAGTATTTCAGGACTTTTGGTTGTATAACTTATGTGAAAGCAGTAGGACCACACATAAAGAAGCTTGAAGATAGAAGTCATCTTATGGTGTTGTTTGGATATGAGCCTGGCACTAAGGCTTATAGAATTTATGATCCAAATGAGAAGAAGATTCATATCAGCAGGGATATAATTTTTGATGAAGAAAAAGAGTGGAAATGGGATGAGAAAGGCACTACAACAGATGACAGAAAACAAGGCAGTTATGTGACTTTCAGGCTAGAAGGAGAAGCACACTCATCTTTACCAATTGAAGAGCAAGAAGCAATAACTCCTTGTATATCTACTAGTAGTCCTTCAAGGTATGTGACCTATGAACCTCCTGTTACTAGAGAAATATCACCAAATTTAGATAGTAGTTCATCAGAACCCCATAGATATAGACGGTTGCAAGATATCTATGATGAAACTACTGAGTTGGAAGAGGAGGTTGGTGTATGTTTGACAGCTGTAGAAGAACCAATGTGTTACAGTGATGCAATTAAAGAAGACGTGTGGAAGAAGGCAATGGATGAAGAAGTTGCTGCTATTCAGAAGAATCAAACATGGGAATTGGCTGATTTACCTGCTGGATGTAAGGCAATAGGGCTCAAATGGGTGTACAAAATTAAGAAGAATACACAAGGTGAGATTGTAAGGCATAAAGCTAGACTTGTTGCAAAGGGGTATGCTCAGATACCTGGTGTGGATTTTGAAGAAGTTTTTGCTCCAGTTGCCAGAATGGAGACCATTAGAGTTTTGATTGCCTTAGCAGATCAAGAGGATTGGAAGATACATCATTTGGATGTGAAATCAGCATTTTTGAATGGTGAATTAGAGAATGAGGTGTATGTCAAACAGTCTGAAGGTTTTGTGAAAGAGGGGCATGAAAGCAAAGTCTTGATATTGAAGAAGGCTTTGTATGGTTTGAGACAGGCACCAAGGGCTTGGAACACAAAATTAGATGAGTGTTTAATATCCCTTGGTTTTAGAAGAAATTCTCAGGAGCATGCCGTTTACATGAAGCATACTGAAGAAGCAAGTCTACTTGTGGGAGTCTATGTTGATGACTTGATTGTGACAGGTTCTGATGTTCAGTGCATTAAAGAATTCAAGGCTCAAATGAAGGTAAAATTTGATATGAGTGATCTTGGCTTGTTGAGTTTTTATTTGGGCATTGAAGTGATATAGACTAATGATGAGATAAGATTATGTCAGAAATCTTATGCATTAAAGATCCTTGAAGATATGGGATGACATATTGCAATCCAGTGCAAACTCCTATGGAAGCCAGAATCAAGCTTACCAAATCAGGTACACATTCTTTGGTAGATTCAACTCAATATAGGAGTATTGTTGGTAGCTTGAGATACTTGACTCATACACGGCCAGATATTATGTATTCTATTGGAATTGTGAGTAGATTCATGGAGACTCCTAATTCTGAGCACCTTGCTGCTGTGAAGAGAATTTTGAGGTATGCGAAAGGGATAACAGAATATGGTTTGGTATATCCAAAGAGGCAAGCAAATGGAGGACTAATTGGTTTTAGTGATAGTGATCACGCAGGAGATATAGATGACAGGAAGAGCACTACTGGGATGGTCTACTTTTGGGGTCCACATGTGATTAGTTGGGTTTCACAGAAACAAAAGATATTGGCTTTATCATCTTGTGAAGCAGAATATGTAGCTATCACTTCTGCAGCTTGCCAAGGAATATGGCTTAGTCGCTTACTAAGTGAATTGAAAGGGGAAGCAGAGAAGACAGTGAAGTTGTTGGTTGATAACAAATTTGCGATTGCTATGAGTAAAAATCCGGTGTACCATGGAAGGTCTAAGCATATTGATACTCGCTATCATTTCATCAGAAGTTGTATTGAGAAGAAACAGATTGAAGTGGAGTATATCAGAACAGAAGAGCAGTTGGCTGATATATTCACCAAGTCTTTGGGAAGAGTGAAGTTTTTAGAGATGATAAAAAATATTGGTTCTAAAAAGCTGCAAGTTTGAATGACAAGATTAGGGGAGGCAATGTTATGTCTAATCTTTGTCATTTTTGTGTTAATCATATGTTTAGTTGTTTGTTTAATTTAATGTAATTTGTATTAAAATGATCTCATTCAGTTTTATACTTGTGGTATAAGTTATAGAAAAATAACTGTGAAGCAGTTATTTGGTTTGGAAGTTTGCTATGTACCGAAAACTTTCATGTTCTCTCCATGTTCTGTTTTAAAAACTATAGTTTTTCTTTTGATTAATAGATGAGAATGTTTGTGTGAAGAAGAGAATCTGTACCGTTTTTTTTTTTTCTCTGTTTTTTTTTTTTTGTTCTTTGCTACAGGTAAAATCAGAGTGTTTTGATCCTTCCAAACAAGCATCTGGACGTGAGAACAATATCAATCTAACTTGTTAATATTTTGCACATCCAATAACAAAATCCTCATAAAAGATGGAATTTTTAAAAAAATTCTATATATTCTATTGAATTGCAGGCGTTAGATTGGCTTCTTCATCTTCTTCATGCTCACTGCTTATGCTGCCTCGGGTTTCCCATCCATCGGCAAAAGCTTATGATCCCCTGTTTCAATTATCCCATGGAGGCAATTCATCAATGAGAGTTCTTCAGATTCGTGATAATATGGGGTTTAGGACAGAAGTCTAATAGTGGCGACCTCGCCGACCTGGTGGCGTAGATTCGCGGCAGTGGTGTTGGGTGGAGCTCCAGGCTTCTTAAAGAGCTCTTCTCGGCTATTTATAATTTGTTTGGGAGTGTCACCCTCCATAAATATGCAGAAGCTCTAGGGTTGATTTGGATCGTTTTATCAGACGACTCATAATGATTACCTCGATCATAGAATATTTATCAAATATTTAGGTACCTATGATATCAGAATTTGATGATCTTAGGTTCCTTGTATTTGACTCGTCAAGCCGCTCGATTCGACTATAAGCATGTCATATTTGGATGTCGTTTGGTTATCCAATTAATGCTTTGAAGCTTCCAAGAGTGTTTTGGTCCTTTGACTTCGGCACATTTGAGCTTAGATTGAACTGAATTTTGTGTCAATGGGTTCGTCTTCTCAAGATGTTCAATTTGAGTATAAGTTTGCTGAAATCAGAGTTTTGATGATCCCAAATTTTAATTTAAAAATTCTCAATTTAGATTTGCATTAAGATTCGTATCTGATCAAAGCAATTTTTGTCAGCGTATCATTTTTAATAATTTTCTAAATAAAACCCGGGCTTTTAATATATTTTAAGTATATTTTTATGTTAATATTTTTTAAACAAGCCTACTCCTGAGCTACAAAGTCGAGTTAGTCCACATTAAATTTGAATTGTTAGCTCATCGAGTTTGACTCACAAGTCATTTATAGAGTTGAGCTCAGCTTGACTCATTTAAACCCCTAATTAGGGCATTTGAATGACTTATACTAATTAATATGATTTGACCGGTAATTAAGTGAAAATTTTGGTTGAGATTGTAACGCCGTTTACCCGAAGAAAATTCCGTGAACCCTCAAACACGCGCCAAAGAAATCTTCCAATATATTTCCGAGTCCAAGATCGACCAAGTATTTATTAGGTGGAAGAAACTGATGACAAATGCCTATTTTCTGCATGTGAAGAAATTTAGAAAAAACAAACTGTCCGTTAATTAGACGTTAACGGTTTATTTTTCTCTTATTGCGTCCTATCAAATTGATTTTTTTTTCTTTAGATTGGCAAAATAACATTTCTCAAATCTTAATATATTGGGCTGAATCAGCCTTTCTCTTGAGGGAGAATAAATTTATTATATAAACAATTAAATATAAAAAAATAAAAGATATAAAATACAAAATTGAAAGCAAAACCAATTATGTCATTATGACTGATCACAATGATGATAAGTTTTATAATTTATTTTACATTCTCTTTATAATTTTGTATTATAATTTCATTATAAATCAAATCAAATATGCATATATTTTTTATTTTAAGGGGCAACATCGGAACGAGCGAAAGGAGAGAGAGAAATCACGAGAATCAAGCGCCAGTTGCAATACAATTAGGGCTGCAAACGAACCAAGCCGAGTTGAGTATGTGAGTTTTCTTGTTTGTGTTCATTTAATATCAGGTTGTTCAAGTTTGGTTCATGTTTGTTCGAGCTTTATTGTTTGTGTTCATGTTTGGTTCATTTAAATTAATGAGTGTTCATGTTCGGTTCATGTTTAATTCTTATTCGTTCGTTTAGTGCTTATCGAGCTTTAAACAAACAAATATGAACGAGTTATAAACGAGCTCTACTTTTAGATGTTCATTAACTTAACAAACAAGCTTTATCGAGCTTCCTAACAAACGATTACATCGAGCATGTTCGCGAACTTAATGCCGAGCTCTATTTATATTATTTCTATTTATTAATTTTATAATCAAATATTAATTATTTTTATGAATCTTAATCACGAGATCAAAATCGAACACGAATCGAGCTTCTTATCGAGCTTAATGTCGAGCTTGTTCACGAACTTCAAATGATGTTGTTTGCAAACATAAATGAGCCGAACGCATTAGTGTTCAAGCTTGTTTATTTAAGAATCGAGTATTTAAAATATTATTCAAGGTTGTTTGTTTAGTTAATTAAACGATCACAATCGAGCTTTAATCGAACCGAACAATGAGTAGCTCGTCGAACGCTTGGTTCACTTGCAGCCCTATATACAGTGCATCAAACTAATTCATGAATGGCAACAGGCCCGTTGATTTATTTTTTAGGATTTAGGGAAAATTCTATAAGTTAAATTTAAAACTGAGGTTCTGCCCATGTTAACACTCAAATGAACATATTAGTAAAAAATGAGCAAATATTTAATTTATTTTGATTTGATTTTAATAACTTGGTTACTAAAGAAAGGTTTTTTTGTGTTGAGAAAAATCATAATTTTTTATGTTAGTCTTTATAAAATTTGATTGTGTCAATCAATCTGGTCGCAATTTTGACTTAGATCTTAATTTTGTTGGTGAAACTCAAGGAGAAGCTCCCTTGGGAGCCGTCGGGTGCAAACTCATCCCATACTAGTGGTTTGGAGGTGAAGCCATCTTTATTCTTGCAACGCCAAGGCAGTATTTGTTCAACGTCGTGGTGCTATCGAATCCCTATGAGACAGAGAGCTCAATGTCGAAGCGCTATGGACATAGTGCCGCAGCACTTTGGACCTATATTATATAACAGGGAACCCCACAGCGAGGCGCTACGAGTCTAGCAGCATAGTGTTGCAGACCGATTGAGTCCATTTTTATTTATTTTTGTATTCTGTGAGTTATTATGCTCTTTGTGATGAAATGTTACGAAAGAATACAAGACGAGAGTAATATCTCTATAATCTCTCTCAATTTCATAGTTGATTTATTGGTGTGAAGTGCCTTTGTAATTTTTCAAATTTTGTACAAAAATTTTGATATTCTTTGCACTTTTTTTTCTTGTGTATTCCTATTTTTACTCCCAACATTTTGAGATAAAAATATATATTGTTTAACTAATGTCTCAAGACTTAGGTTTTAAAATAATTTTTTAATACAAAATTTTCAATTGGGATAATTTTCTTACTACTTTTTAAAGCAGTTTTATAAATTTTTTTTACTAAAAAAATAAAAAAACTGTCCGGAACTAAACTTTAATGAGTTCTTTCAAAAAAAAAAAAATTCTGAAAACGGTCCGTTAACGTAGGAAGAAGTAGACAATTCCGATCCAGTCAAAGAGTTCAAAGTTTGAAGCGCTGCCCAGACGCTTTCTACGCTTTCTGTTTACACCCTGGCCCTAATTTCCAAGTCATCAGCTTCTTTTTTTCCTCCATAACTTCGCCGCCGTCTCCCATTATATATATGCTCTCTCGCCTGCTCTTCTCCTTCAAGTTAATTTCCCTGCCCTCAATCCGAGAGAAGCAGGAGAATCCCGGCCAACTCTCTCTCTCCCTCTCTCGATCTCGTACAGGGTAACATCAAGAGAAGATGTGTTTCGATGAATCAGCAATGAAGATGGCGAAATCCTCCTTCCTCAGCAAAAGCTCCTCGCAGTTTCTCCTCTCTGCTCCGGTTGACAGTACTAGAAGTACTAAATGCTGTACTGACAAAGCAGCCAAGTTTGAGCTGGTGGATTACGATTCTCTTCCCGAGTTCCTGAAGCACAACCAGTTCATCATCAACTACTACCGCTCTGAATGGCCTCTGAAGCAAACACTACTCAGCATCTTCTCCATACACAATGAGACTCTTAACATCTGGACGTAAGCGCAATATCAATCAATCAACTGGTTATACCAAAACCAACATAAAAGATCGATTTTTTTAACAAAACTCTGTATACTCTATTGAACTGCAGGCATCTGATTGGTTTCTTCATCTTCCTCATCCTCGCCGGCTATGCCGCATCGGTCTTCCCAGTTCACAGCAACGCTTATCCCCTGTTCCAACTCAGTACTTTAGTCAATTCATCAAACGGCTTCTATATCCATAGATCAAATCAAACAGCAGAAATGGCTAATTCGGAGCCAGACTTGGGATCCGTAATTTCCCGTTGGCCGTTCTACCTCTACCTCGCCGGCGCCATGTTCTGCCTGCTGATGAGCAGCACCTGCCACCTCCTCTCCTGCCACTGCTCGAGAACAAGTTACATCATGCTCCGACTCGACTTTGCCGGAATCTCGGGCCTCATCGTGTCTTCCTACTACCCAATCGTCTACTACAGCTTCACCTGCAGTCCTTTAATCCGCGACCTCTACCTAGCCTTGTTCACGACCTTCGGTCTCGTTACCGTCGTCATATCGCTCATGCCGGTGTTCGATTCCCCGCAGTTCCGGCCGGTCAGGGCGGTTCTGTTCGCTTCCATAGCGGCGTCAGTGGTGGTGCCTATCGCCCACAAGATGATAGCTTTTGGGGACCGGCCGGAGGCGGTGCTGACGACGAGATATGAGGCTGTGATGATGCTGTGTTATGGGGTAGGGGTGGTGGTCTACGCGGCGAGAGTACCAGAGAGGTGGCTGCCGGGGAAGTTCGACCTCGCCGGACATAGCCATCAGCTGTTTCATGTGCTGGTGGTTGCAGGGGCTTACACGCACTATCTAGCGAGTGTGGTGTATCTTCAATGGAGAGAGGCCGAAGGATGTTAGCTAAGTTTGATTTCAGGACCTTCGCTGCAGCCTTCCAAAATGGACTGCGCGAACAAATTGGAGAAGAAATACTTTTGTATAACAAATTTAAAAAATAAGTGCTAAGGAGACAAATAAAAAATATTTTTGTCCGCATTAATTATATATATAATGTTATTATTTTGATTTTATTTCATTTAAAAATTTATAATTATTTTATCAAAATGTTATTTGTTTAAATATATTCCCTGGTGGATTTTTTTTAAATTTTGAACAAATTTTTTATTTTAAAATATTTTTTAAACTTTTTCATTGAAGCTTCTCACCATTATGGATGGTTTTAAGACTTTTTATTTAGAATAATCATTATAGAAATAAATAAATAAATAAATAAATATATATATATATATATATATATATATATATATATATATATATATATATATATATATATATATATATATATATATATATATATATATATATATATATATATATATATATGATAAAAAAACTTTAAATTGAGAGTATTTGTTCTTCGTATTCTCCTCACATATCAACTACAATTTCTCTTTAAAAAAAAAAAAAACTACAATTTCTCTTTCTAAATTTTCATATTTTAAAATTATTACATATAATTATTTTATTACAAATATTATTAAATATATTTTTTCAATATAAATAATATGAAAATCATTCATTGAATAAATTTGCTTACATTTGAGACTAGCCGATAATTTTCGTCAGAGCATCACCATGTAAGGAGGTGATAATAGAACAGTCCTAAAGCTGACAGTTACTACTATGCTTTACTAGGTTATTAGTGGTTCGGGTTTGGGTTGAATTTTTTTACCCATTTAATAAATGAGTCAGACTCCATTAACTGGATTTATGTGGGGTCAATTTCGGGTCAGTCCCAAATCCAACCTATCAACCTACTTGACACCCCTAATTTTACGTGTGACGTAACAATCATTTCTAATTAATTGTCTTCTAACTTCTTTGAAGAATTAGTTTTCATTAAATTAATAGATTCATAAGGAATTTTATTTGGTATAGATGTAATTAGAATTAAGGAAGAGGTTCATTAAGAAGCATTAGTTTTGTTACATCCTTGATTATTAGCATCAGTAGATAAATATATATAATTTAACATCTTAATTTTGTATAAAGATTTAGCACGGATGCAAATAAAAAGATAGGGTGTAGCATTATTAAGGCACACAAAGATTTTTACATGGAAAATCCTAAAAAGAGAAAACCCACAGGGTCTGGCCCAGTTTGAATGAATCCACTAGTACTTGTAGTTTATTACAAATGAGGCCCTTCCATGGAGGGAAAGGTCAAGGCTTTATGTAACAAATATACATCATATGGAGTGTGTTACATGGTGAAAATAGGAAGAATCATAGTTTATGTGTTTGTTTGGTCCAAAGGACTATAGTCTGCGGGAGATAGGGGTCAAAAGGACTATAGTCAGCGGGCGACGTAGGTCAAAAGAACAATTGTCTGGCATTAGAGGTCAGAAGGACCGTAGTTGGCAGGCGACAAAGGTCAGAAGGATTGGTCGGTGGGCGACAAAGGTCGGAAACTCCGTTGTCTGGTGAAGGAGGTCGGAAGGATCGTTGTCTAGCGACAGAGGTCGGAAGGATTGTTGACGGGCGGATGTCCGGTATTGTGTAGAAATCCGAAGATGAGCTGAAGTTCGACATTAGGCAAAAGTTTAAAGATGGACGAAAATTTGGCATCAGATAGAAGTCTGACGGAAGTTCGGCGTCAGGTAAAAGACCAATGAAAGTCCAGTGACGGGCAGAAGTCCGACGTTGGATAGAACTTCGGTGATGGGCGGAAGTCCAGCGTCGGGTAGAAGTCAGACGAAACTCTGACATCTTGTAGAAGTCCGATGACTAGTACAAGTCCAGTGACTGGTGGAAGTTTGGTGTCGGGTAGAAATCTGACGATGGGCGATAGTCTGACATCGGGTACAAGTTAGACGAAAGCCTAACAATGGGGCAGAAGTAGGTTGACTAGTGGAAGTCCGGTGTCGGGTAGAAATATGAAGATAAGCGAAAGTTTGACGTCGGGTAGAAGTCCGATGAAAGTTTGGCTACAGACAAAAGTCTGGCGTCAGGTACAATTTCAACGATGGGTAGCAGTCGGGTGACAGTCGGTGGCCGGGTGAAAGTCCGGTGGCGACCGAGGAGGAGTGTTATGGCAAGATAACTCATCATTCTATTCCTTCTCTTCTTCCTTGGCCCCCTTTTTCCTCCATGGGGGTCCCCTTCTATGAGGAACGAAGGATCTCTTTACAATTTTCTGAGAGTGACATGAAAAGTAAATATGAGAGAGATCAAGGGTAATTTGGGAGTGATTTGAATGGAGGACTTATGTAGATTTCCTATATCATGAACTGTTTATTTGGTATTTGAATGTCTTAATGATATCAAAATTCAGATATCTTAGGCTCGTTGGATTCTTCTCATCGAGCCGCTCGGTTTAACTATAAGTATGTCATATTTGAAAACCATATGGTAATCCAAATTATGGTTTGAACATTCCAAATGAGCTTCGGGTCTTTGATTTGGATCCATTTGGATTCAGATTGAGTTGAATTTGGTGTCATTGGGTTTGTATTCCGAGACATTCAGTTTGATTATAAGTTTGCTGAAATCGGAGTTCAAATGGTTTCCGATTTAATTTTTGAAGTTTTCAATTTGATTTTGCGTTGATATTTGTGCCCCAAAGATAATTATTTCAAGATATATCAAGTTTTAATTAAATTAATGTCATAAATAAGGAATTCTGTTTGGACCATAGCGTATACACATTGAAGGTCCAATTTGGTGGGCCGACAAAGATTTTCTGCAATAAACGCTGAATAAGAATACAAATTAAAAAAATAAAAAAATAATAAATGACAAAATCTGAGTAAATGATGTCCTAATGGCAATAAATAGAACTGAATATATTAGCTTTCAAACTTCAATGAAAAATCAAAAAATTAATATATTATTTGTTACATATAATATTTATCTCCAAATAATTAAAATAATTTCAAATTCATCTTTATATAAATTATATCTGGCTGACATATTTTTTTACACAATAAGGCTTCGTTTGAGACGACTTTCTTACTGCTTCATAAAGTTGCTTTAAGAAGCAGGAAGAAAGTCGTCTGAAACGAAGCATAAAGTTCAAAGGTAAATGTCAAACCTTGCAATTATGTAATCATATGTACATGAGCGGAGTCAAGCTCAAGTCATTCCTAGTTTGAGCTTGAGCTCAAGCTTTCCTCAGCAAGTTCGAGTAGCCTCATGAGCTGGCTTCTTGTTTACTATGAAAGAGAGAAAATAATTATGATTTAAGGGCTATTTGGTTTGTTAAAAAAAGAAAACAATGTAAAAAGAATAATTTGAAATTGTTTGGATAAGTGTAAATTCAGTTAAATGTTTTTTTTAATGTAGTGTAAAGTTTTAAAATGGCGGTCGACAGTAATGGCCGAAGAAGAGTGCTGGCGGCAGTGGCTAGCTGGTGGCGACGATGATTGATGGTGATCAAGCAAGCTTGTTTGAGGAGTAAAGCGTTCTTGCTCAAAACTGACGAGTTTGATTTAGCTAAAAAATGAACTAGAATTGTTTATAGTACATTTACTTTACTTTATTTTGAATTCATTTTTCATTAAATAAACATTAAAATTATTCAAAATCTTATATTTGAAATAGCCCCTTAAATAATTATTATAAAAAATGATAAAAATTTAAAAATTAAAATAAAATAATTAAAAATAACTTAATATCAAAAGTGATATATAATTTTTAAATATTTTTAATAATCTTGTAAACAAAAAACAAAATAAAACCAGCATAAATAAACAAAAATCATTTAAATAAAGCCAATAAAAAATCAAAGTAGAAAAACTATAAAAAAGTGAAAGTTGGACCATCTTCAACATTTTACATTTGTTTACCGGACTTGCAGCGCAACTTGCACGAAGCCCACTGTGAAAACAGTCACAGATTTTAATTTTAATTTTTTTTTTTTTTGGGAATCAGTCGCTTCTCATAAAAAATATGAAAAGTGTCGATTTTGATTGAAAATAGATTATAATATAATTAACTTTTGCTTCTTCTTCCTCCTCACCGGAACATCGACAGCCAAAGGTCTGAAATTAGCTAGCATCCTTCGACCTCTCTCCAGCCAAGATACACCAGACTCCCTAGATACTGCGTGTAAGCCCCTGCAACCACCAACACATGGAAAAGTTGATGGCTTTGTCCGGCAAGATCGAACTTCCCCGGCAGCCACCTTTCCGGAACTCTGGCCACGTAAATTACCACCCCGACCACATAAAACATCCCCATCACTGCTTCATATCCCGTCGTCAGCACCGCCTCCGGCCTGTGTCCGAAAGCCATCATCTTGTGGGCGATGGGCACCACCCCTGACGCCGCCATGCAAGCGAACAGCACCGCCCTGACAGGCCGGAACTGCGGGGAATCAAACACCGGCGTGAGAGAGACAATGACGGTAGCGAGGCCGAAGAAAGTGATGGAGGCTAGGTAGAGGTCGCGGAAGAAGGGGTTGCAGGTGAAGGTGTAGTACACGAGAGGGTAGAAGGAAGACACTATCAGGCCGGATATTCCGGCGAAATCTAGGCGGAGCATGATGTAGCTTGTTCTGTGGCAGTGGCAAGAGAGGAGGTGGCAGGCGCTGCTCATCAGCAGGCAGAACATGGCGCCGGCGAGGTAGAGATAGAACGGCCAACGGGGGATCACGAATCCTACCAGCTGCGAAGAGGAAGAAGCTGATGATTCTATTAACGTTCGTTGTGCTCTGTCGATATAAAAGGTGTTTGTTGAATTGAGTTGCAACAGGGGATAAGCATTACTAGCAGTCGGGAAGACCGAAGCAGCAAAGCCGGTGAGCATGAGGAAGATGAAGAAACCAATCAAATGCCTGCAATTCAATAAAATATATAGAACTTTTTGTTAAAAAATCAATCTTTTATGTTGGTTTTAGTATTGGATGGGCAAGAAATGAACAAGTTGATTGATACTGCGCTTACGTCCAGATATTGAGGGTCTCATTATGAACAGAGAAGATACTGAGTATGGTTTGCTTGAGTGGCCATTCAGAGCGGTAGTAGCTGACGATGAACTCGTTGTGCTTCAGGAATTCTGGAAGAGAATCGTAGTCCACCAGCTCAAGCTTTGCTGTTTTGTTATTTGGAGCAGAGAGCAGAAACTGTGTGGAGCTGAAAGATGAAGATTTCTTCATCTTCATACTTGAAGCTGCCATTGTTGTCGCTTCCAGACACATCTTCTCTTACTGATACTGCTGCAGAGTTGCAGTCGTTTTAGAGAGAGAAGCAGAGCTCTGTATTCAGTTGGTTTTGGCTAGAACAAGAGGGGAGTGTTGGAGAAGAGTAGTGGGGAAGGTTATGAATTTATAGGATTCAGATTTAGAAGATGGTAATTATTGGAGGAAATTAACTGTTATTTAGGTGAGATTATTCTGTGCGGACGCAGGACAGAAGAACCATTCGATACCGCGCTCGTACCGCTTGGTACCGAGCGCGGTATGTACTGATGCTTGGTACTGAGTGTGGTAAACTTTCGGGGTGACATGGCATATTTTTATTGGTCTCTGGACGACATCCGTACCTAATAATTTGCCGTTATTATTTATTTTGGGCTAATTATCAGCTCTTAAGCAACTGTGGATTATATTGTTTTAGAAGGTTAGGGTGTATTTGGGTCTCAGCTTTGAACAGGAAACGGTCGTATGTGGTGTGATGAGAAACTCATATTTTAATTAAATTATCAAAATTGCAGCTTTCCACTCTCACGAACAACTGTACTGACAGCAACAAACTAAATAATCAGCCACCGTTCATAGCTAACAAACCTTGAAATCTCAGCTCTACACGTGGATAGCTATTTATATATAAATCCTGTAATGAGGAAAAAATATTCTGTCTGAAGTCTAGACCCCAATAAAAACGCGCCAGGTACCGAGTTAGTACCGAGCGATATTTGATACTCATGTTCCGCTCGATGCCTAAGCGTAAATTGAACCGTCCAGTATTCGTACAGAATAATCTCTCTATAATGAGATGACTAGGGTATGCATAACTCTTATATTAAAATATGCTACAGTTTTCCTTTCTCTGTTACACTTCTTTGATTAGCTCATACACTGCATAGCGAGCACTATCTTTATTTAGAAAAATTATTAGGTGCGGAGTTTGACTGTCCGCACAAATATGGATATTGGTACCCAGCGGTACTCAGCGGTACCGAGTGCCGGTACCTATCGCGGAATAAGCCTTGTGCGGATGGTTCTCCCCGTCCGCACTCCGCACCTAATAATCTCTACTTTATTTATGACTATCATAGAAATTATATATTATTTCACTGCATGATATTTTATTTTAAAGAAAAAAATACTTGACATAAGGATTTAAAGTTAATAAGGTTCATACTTAGGCTTTCTTTAAGGCAGTTTAAGGTTTTATTTTGGGACATTTTTTTTACTATTTTTTAAATCAAATATTTAATACAATTAAAAAAAAAAGTAACTAAAAAGCAATAGTCAAAAAATGTCTCAAATTATGAAGCTTAATATTTTCTATTTTTGCTTTTAAAAGCTTCTTTTTCAACTACTAATTTAAATTTTTTTTCAAAAGTAACTTTTTATAGTCGAAAGTTTAAAATAACGATGAAAAAATTATCTTCTAAAAATATATATTATTTTTATTAATTATTTTTTTATCACAAAAACAGTCGAAAAGCTGTTTCAAACAAATCCTTACCCTTAAGAGATTACTTCAATGAGTGGGAAGAAATAAATCCCACAAAGCATTAAAATTCCTGATATATCATTTGACTTATCATTCCATTGTATTTTTATCATGCTAACTAAGGTAATCTTCAAATTTTGCCCAATATTATTCAAAACATAATAGTCTTAATGACACAACAATGATGTATTTATATATGTCAAATTCAATTTAATTTTTATAAGTACAATATTATTTAAATCATTTATGAATATGAGAAAATGAGAGTTCTATAAATTTATTGGTAGACAGTGGGAAAAAGAAAATTTCGAGAATTTAGGACATTAGAGGGGGAAAATAGGGATTTTAAGAGTCCGGCTGCCCTAGAGGTAGGGGTGTCAATTTCGGGTCACGGGTCGGGTTTGGGTCGAACCCGAAGCTGACCTGGCACTATTCGAGTCAACCCTAATCTGACCCATTTTTCAAAACGGGACAGTTTTCCTGACCCGCTTCAGGTCCGGGTCAACCCGACACGACCCGAATGACCTGTTTTCAAAAAAAAAAAAATTACTAGTTTTCGGGTCAAAACGGGTCTATCTCCTCTTTTTCTGGTAAAAACGGGTCAAAATCGGGTCAATCTTGGGTTACCGTGTCAAAATTGGGTTTTCGGGTCAATTTCGGGTTAAAGGGTTAACGACCCGATTTTTAAAACCGGTCGAAATGTTGAACCCGAACCCGAAATTATTTGATCGGGTTCGAGTCGAATTTTCGGGTCGTGTCAAATATTGACACCCCTACCTAGAGGAGAACATAATAGTTATTAATCGAGGGATAATGAGCACCTGTCTCAGCTGCCACATAGTTTCACTCTGCATATAAATGGCTTATATTAATTAATATGATTGATTTGAAATTAAAATTAACTCTCCATGAATAATATTGGCCAAATTTTTTATCAATATCGTTTGGAAGCCATCCCAAACGAAGCCTAAATTAAATCTGTAACTACCCTTGTACTCACTTATGTCAATATTGGGCATAAAATTTTGAGATATGTTTATTTCTTTCCACATACAATAACACAATTTGAAAATCTCATTTAAATAACAAAATTGCATCATATCCTTTGTTATTTAGACAACTCAATAGTTTTCAACAAGTTTTAGTTAGAAGGAGAGCATTTTTTTCTATGAAATCTGATAAAAATTCTATAATATAAGACTTTGGATATGAAAATGATCAATTTTTTATGATAGAATAAAAGATATAAAATAAAATAAATATCCATTATAATTTTTTATGGATAAAATTCCAAGCAACTAATGACAAATGATTAATAATCCCACCCTCTCTTTATTTTCCTCATTACTACATTTTTGGTTCATTTTCACTCATTTTATACAAATCATTATATTTGAAGTATTTCAAACATAATTAAAAATAATATTATTTTTAATTATTATACTCATTTTTTGCTAGTTTTTTTTTTTTGAAGAATCAAAATAATTCTCAATTATATTAAATTATCAATTTGATCCCTTAACTCTTTAATAATGATTAAATTAGTCTTTCAGTAAGACCATTTAGATCTCTACTTAAAAGTCCAAGCGACTAAAGATGTGAATTTTAAGTAGTTAGGGAACTTTTTGGTTCTTGATAAAGAGTTAAGGGATTATTTTGATCATTTTTTTTTTAAATAACAAAATCTAATAAATTCATCATTTTTTTATATTTTAAATTTTCAAGTAATTAAATGTTTCAACAACTGCGATTGACAGAAGTGAAAATTATTTCACCTACATAAATTGACCACAGTTTAGTTCAATGAATCCATTCAACAAGAAAAAAAAATCAATATATTAAATGAAAAAAATAAGGAATTTCTTACTTCATTAGTCAACTCTTCACCCAACCATCTTTGTCTGAATCAGCAACTGTACTTCACATAAATGTCAAAACTTTGACTTTTGATTTATCTAGCTAAGACCATTTTTTTCAATTTTATGGTGCTATAAATCCAATTATTTTATTTTTACGTAGAAATGTTCATAGTTTGTGAAATATTGACCTTATTTATCTTCTAAATTTTACGATTAAGGATCTGTTTGGAATAGATGTAGGCTTTGTTTGGGACAACTTTCTTAAAGCTTTTCAAAATAGTTTTTTACTTAAAAAGTTTCTTGAATTAAAAATTTTTGTACTAAAAAGCTATTTTAGAAAGCAATGAAAAAGCTGTCTCAAACGAATCCGTAGTGTTTATTTAAGTTGATTGTGAAGTTGTTGTAAGCAAAATGACTTATACTCCGCTTGGTACAGCTTTCGTATTATTTTGTAAAACAGGTTCCTAACACAAAAAAATTCAAATTAAAAAAAAAAATTTACAGTACTTGAAAACTGCTTTATAAAGCAGTAAGAAAGCTGTCTCAAAGGAAACCTTAATTAATTTGGTTGTAAAAATTAGATTTCCATCATAAAAATCTTTGAAAAATAGTGAGAAAAAAATAACTAGAATTTTTTAGTCTATCGAAATTATGATTGATGTCTGAAAAATAAAATAGTAAAAAAGTTATCCTAAACCAATCCTAAGAGTTAATTTTTATAATAAATAAGAAATAGAGAGAGTTAATTACATTCTAAGCATTAATTTTGTTTTGAAATGTGATAGTGTAATGGGCCCCAAAGAGTGTTGTAGCTCACCTATCTTGAAAGAGAAGTTTGACTCTCTTCATTGGGACATGTCATGGAGGAAGAAAAATAAAAAAAAAATGTCATGGAGGAAGAAAGTTTTGACCTTGTAATTAAGAGCTTTGTAATTTTTTTTTCTCATTTATTGAATATCTTTCCCATTTTCTTGACATAAATTAACTTGACTTTTGTATTATTTATAATTTAATATTATTGTCTTTAGTATGTTTTTCATCTTTCTCTCTCTCTCTCTTCCATTTTATTTTGGATATACATATTTTAAAGAAATAATAATCAAATAGGCCGTTTCAACTACATAAATTTCTGAAAAGCAATAAGAAAGAAATATCTAAGAAAAAATATAATAGTGATATGAAAAGTTTAGTGATCAGAAAGCTGCTTTTAAGAAATCTTTAGTTTAATCCGATCATATTGCTATTGAGTATAGTTTGATCTGAATTTAGCATAAAGCTTGGCCCTTGATTTTAATGAAGTATAGACTTAGGTTTCGTTTGGGACGGCTTTCTTATTGCTTCTTAAAGCAGCTTTCTAGTACAAAATTAAAAAAAATTATATTAAAAAACTGTTTTAAAAAGCAATAAAAAGCCATCTCAAACGAAGCCTTAGTTGGTCCCAAGCATATTTGCTTCTACGTCTAAAGATGATGGTGCAAATTTCATCCCCTCAATTCATGATGCAGCTCAATTTGTTCTATTGATTGAGAGCTTCGACTGCAAACTAAGAGGCGTTGAGTTCGAAGCTTATGTATGTGATGTATGTATGAATTTGTCTTAATTGACTGAGAAGTCAAAAAAAATATTGATAATAAATAAACATTTGAGCATTTATATATTTAATTTTTTAATTCATCATCTTGCACCTCTATCTCTCTACACCTTTTATGCCTTTCCTTTTTAAGTCTTGATTAATAATTAATGTTCTCCTTCATCTAAATATTGAGATCCAAATATCATTAAAAAATCCTTAAGTGTTTAAAATATCTTCCTTGTATAACTCTCAATTCATTAAAAAACCTTAATAACAAATTATTATATTAAAAATATAAATATTTTATTAAATCCCTTTATGGTCTTTAGGTATTAGAAGTAGTTAGGGATGTCAATTTTTGACACGACTCGAACCCGACTCGGAAAAATCCTGATTCGGGTCAACCCGAACCCGAAACGGGTCAGGCTCGGGTTGAACCAGCAACCCGAAATTGACCCGAAAGTGACTCAAAAGTGACACGAAAACTCATATTTGACCCGATAACCCGAGATTGACCCGAAAATCGAATATTGACTCGATTTTGACCCAAAAATTAGCAATTTTAGGTCAACTTCGGGTCATTCGTGTCAGGCCGGGTTGACCCAGACCCGAATCGGGTCGGGTTCGGGTTGACCCGAACAGTGCCGGGTCAGTTCCGGGTTCGACCCGAACCCGACCCGCTGTCCCGAATTGACACCCCTAGTAGTAGTGCTTTATATAATTGATAAATAAATGATTGGTTGGTTACTTAAATCTGGAGATGGAGTTAATTAATGTTGCTACTAATTAATTGAGGTGATTTTTTATTCGTTTTTATTTATTGTATTTAAATAATTTGACAATTAAAATGATGGCCAATGTTATCTATTGTTTATGTTTATTGTAGATTATTTTTTATGGTAAGTTACATTGTGCATTGTCCTCTATGCTAGAAGTGGTGGTTCTTAGTAGGGCTGTTAATTTGGGCTGGTGGATTGGGTTTGGCTCAGATCTGAAGCCCAAATAAGCTTCACTGGAATACGACCATTTATCATACATGTAAAATATTTGACCCAAACCCTATCAGTCCTAAGCCAGATTTGCCTTACCCATTTTATTATATAGATCATGTTATTTTTTAGATCAACATGACTGGCTTAGCCCAATTACAATCCGTTTACACTGAACACATTGATAATCGAGTCAATTTCAAATTATTGGGTCAACTCAAGTTCAACCCAAATACGAATCGAGTTAACCTGAACCGAAATTTTTTTTGTTAAGTTTAGTTCAGATTGTCTGGTCGTGTCATTTATCGACACTACTAGTTCCTACATCATCCAGTTTACAATGGAATTGATAAGAGTTTGAATAATTTAGTCTAAACTATTTTTGGAATTTATATTGTTGCGTCCAGGAGTATTCGCGGCGGTAGAGAAATATAAAGTTTATCGTCTTAGAGTTGTACGAAAATCCGGCACACAATCAGATAAGAGAGAGGGTCTAGCATTTATGAGACACCAAGATTTTTACGTGGAAAACCCCTGTAAAAGGGGGAAAAACCACAGGGCCTAGCCCAGTTTGAACGAATCCACTAGTATTTGCAGTCGATTACAAATGAGGCCCTTCCTTGGGAGAAGGCCTTAGCTTGATGTACATCTTATGGAGTACATTACATGATGTAAATACAAAGAGTTACTATCGATGTATTCGCTTTGTTGGAAGGAATGCAGTCGGCGGGCGACGTAGGTCAGGAGGACCGTAGTCAGCTGGCGACGGAGGACTGTAGTCGGCGGGCGACGTAAGTCAGGAGGACCGTAGTCGGCGGGCGACGGAGGTCGGAAAAACTGTAGTCGGCGGGCGACATAAGTCAGGAGGACCGTATTCAACGGGCGACAGATGTCGGAAACGGGCGACAGATGTCGGAAAGACTGTAGTCGGCGGGTGACGTAAGTCAGGAGGACCGTAGTCGGCTGGCGACGGAGGTCAGAAGGACTGTAATCTGACGACGAAGATTAGTAGGATAGTGTCAGGTAGAAGTCCAGCAATGGAAAGAAATGCATCTTCGCATAGACGTCCAACGAAGTCCGATAACCGGTAGAAGTCTGGCGTTGGATAGAAACTTGGCGAAGAGTGAATGTCCGACGTCGGGTAGAAGTCCGACGTCTTTGGTGGAAGAGGAGAACTCCAGCTTCACTTGGGCGGAGTTTCGGCGTCAGGAGGGAACTCTGTTGTTAATTGGGAAGGATTTTAGCATCACGTGGAAGTTGTGCAGAATTCCTGCGTTTCCTGAAAATCCGACAGAGTTCTGGCGTCTTCAGGCGGCAGGAAGAGCTCCGGCGGCGGTGGTCGAGGAGGTGAGGAATCACCTTTTCCCCTTTCTCCTTCTCCTTATCTTCTTCTTCTCTCTCTTCCCTTCCCCCCTCTTGGTGTAGAATGAGGGTTCTATTTATAGTTTTTCTGGAGTGGCATAGTGTGAGACCTCGTTCCTTTACTGTTCCTCTATGGCTTGGATTTTCCTCCCAGAATCGTCCGGGACGATAGTGAGATCGTCCAGGCCGATCTGCACTATTCAAAATATCGGCCTGAAACAAGTTCTGGGAACCGTCCAGGACGATCGATTTTGGTCTGATCGTCCTGGGACGATTTGGCAATCGGCCGGGCCGATCAGCCTAATGATATAAGAAAATCAGCTCGTTTTGAGGAGAGAGAAAATCATTTTAAAACAAAATATCTGATTTGAGGAGAGAGAAAGAGAAAGGGAAAAGAGGAAAAGCTGGATTTTGGAGGCTGCAGAGCGCTTTTCGTCCGACGCTGTTGTTGGGAAAAGTGTAGATCTCGTGGTAAGGACTCCGAATCCTATTTCTGTTTTCAAAGATATTGAGTTTTGACCGAGTTATGATCTGTTTTGTGTTTTCGTAGTCGAATTTTGGACGTGATTTCGATTTGGCACAACTTTCACCGCACAACTTTTAGTATGTTATAGATATGATTATTGCACGCGATTTGACTATATTCTACGATGATTTTACAGGTCGGAATTGATTCTACGCGATTTTAATTGAATAGAAAAATATGAGGACGTGATTTGATTTGGATTCTATAGAATAATAGTCTTGTATTGATGTCGTGGATATTCTACTGTAATTTGGAGAGATTTGGAATTTGTGCTTTTTGTAGGAATTTTTGTGTAAATTTGACAGACTGCCGTCACTCTGCCCGATTTTCGTACGATTTCTGATTTTCCCGAAATTGATAGATTGAATTGATATGCGTATGACTATTGATATGATTGTTCTAGATTTCTTTAATACTGCTTATTGCATCGATTATTGCATTAATTGATTGTTACTGAAAGACAAGTGGGAACCTGGTTGAACGTTGGTTGAAGATAGACTTGACCTGTACAGGATGGTGGGCCGACGGGCTTTCCTTTAAATATCGATTATGGATTTCTACAACAGCACTATAGATGAGAGTCATAAGGAGTTTTATATGCCGACGGGCGGCCGACGGGTAAAAGAGTGACGACTCTTCTTGATAGAACCAACGTGCGGATATCTACAACATCAATATGGATTCTACAACAGCAATATAGATTCTACAACAGCACTATTGATCATGACTAGTGTTTGTGCTTGTCGAGTAAGACCATTGTATGGAATTGCATGTGTATGATATTGCATCGTATGGATTTCCTGATCTGCATTGATTTATTGATTTCCGATTGATTTTATCGACTTGATTTATGGATTACGGATTATGGATATGGATTGTATTGATTTGATCGGCTTTACTATATCGTACGGATTCATTAATTTCATTGATTGATCATTGAGCATGGCTACTATTGATTATTGATTATTGACATTGATATGGACATGGACGGCATAGATTCATAGACTCATGGATACTATTAGTTCTGCATTGATTTGACTTGCTACTATTGATTTATTGTATTGTTTTTCCGATTGATTTGATCGACTTGATAGTATAGACTGGATTCGATTGATTGATTGATTGATTTGACGGATTTATTGATTTTATTGATTTATCGTATTGCTTTTTCGATTGATATTATCGACTTGATTGATTCTTAGATACCGGCACCAATATTGATATGGATTCTGCGTATTGATTCATAGATATTGACACCGATATTGATATAGATTGTACCGATTGATAGATACCGACATCGATATTGATATGGATTATGATATTGACATATGGATACTATTGATACGACAGATCCTGACATGATATTGATACATTGATTCGTCGTACCGGTTATCGATTGATTGATTGAATGGATTGTTGCCGTATGGATTTGATTTATCGCAGAATAAATTTCTTTATGTAGCTGATTGTATTGATTTCTATTGACCTGATGATTTCATTGTATTGATTTGATTTCAATTGATCTTTCGCCGTATTGATTTGATCGTTTATTGGGATTTGAGCCGATTGAGATAATTGACTGGAAAGTGCTCTATTGATTGAGATGATTTCCCTATTGTAGCATTGTACGTCGTCATTATTGAACTGTCCTCGCTGCCGTAGTGTCATTGAATATTGTATATTGATATCGAGTAAATCGTATTGAATAATTGGATTGACTGATTTGCAAGAGTACGTTCTGACACGAGTCCCTTATTGAATTAATTGATGTTATTGATTGCTAGTAATTGACACAGACATCCTATTGATTTGATAGATGATATAGATACAATGAATTGACTAGACGACACGATTGATTGAACTGATAGTATTGATTGATAGACACTGCTACGATGGATAGATATTGGCTTCCAGTCACTTATTGATTTGATTGCTAAGGCGTATTGATTTATCGATGTTTTTATCGCTGTATTGATTATTGACTATTGATTTCCGTACTGCATTGACTATTGATTTGATTTCCGCTGTGCAGATTTGATTTCATTGACTGAATTTCCGCATTGCATAGACTCATTGACCATTGATTGACTTGATTTCATTGACCTGCATATTGATAGCATTGCCGTGCTTTGATTTCAGTTGTAGGCTTTGGTGACCTGCTGGGCTTTGTAAGCTCATTATATGTGGTTAAATTTTCAGGTCCGAGCAAGGCAACTGGAATGGAGTTCGATCAGAATGTCAGACGAATCCTTTCACTATTGATTTCCGGGGCATCACACATAGCTCGTAAATAGGCGTGAGATCAAGGGCAAACAGTGAGTGGTTTGAATGGACGGCCGATATTGAATCCTTTGATCATACACCATTCGTTGGACATTTGAAGGCCTTAATGATGTCGGAATTTGATGATCTTGGGCTCTTTGGATTTGTCTCGTCGAGCCGTTCGATTCGAGTATAAGCTCGTCAAAATCAGAGATCGTTTGGTAACTCAAATTGCTGTTTGAATCTTCCAACAGCGCTTTGAACCCATGATTCGGACTCATTTGGGCTCGGATTGGGTTGATCTTGGTGTTGTTGGGTTTGTATTTCCGAGACGCTCAGTTTGACTATAAGCTTGCTGAAATCGGAGTTCATATGCTCCCGAAATTAATTTTTGAAGTTTCCAACTAGCTTTTGCCTCGAGATTCGTGCCCGATCAAGATGGTTTTTTGATGCCGTATCATATATCAACCACTTTTTACAAACCAAATCATTTAAATATGGTACTTAAGCCTAATATTTCTTTTCTTATTTCACCTAAGTCGTAATTAGTGGTTAATTATTTAATAAACTTTCTTAAGAATCTAAGTCGAACCAAAGGATGAGCCTTACATGAAAGAAAATCCCTTACACAGTATTTATGCAACTTTCGATGTGCCGATATAAAGAATTTGTATTACACAAATCTTAAAATAAATTCAAAGATTTTCAAGTGCATCATGATATATTTTTATCATAAGATCCTTCATAACATTTTTCCAAAAAAAAATTGTGGTGCCATAGAATGCTGCTTTTGAGCACTCAAAGGGCCTATAAAATATTAAATTAATATTTTATATGCTATTTTTAATAAATATTATGTCAGTTTAAAGAAGTAAAAAATAGTATTCTTGTGGTAGGTCTAGAGTAAGGGTGCAAATGAGTTGAGTCTAATATTAGTCTAATCGAGCTAAGCTTTTTTAACTCATACTTACCTCTGCTAAACTCGAGCACATTTACTAAGCTCGAACTCGTCTCATAAAAATTTTATAGGCTCAAACTTGGCTCGATTGCTTGAGCTTGTTTCGAAATCTTGATCTTGGCTCGATTGCTCGAGTTGATTTCTTTATTTTAAATTTTTTAGAATTTTCATTTTTAATATAGACTTACTTTAAAAATGTCAATATATATTAAATTAATTTTAAATATAATTTAAATTAATCGGGCATTTCAACGAGCTTATGAATCGAGCTAGGCTGAGCTCAAGCTCGAGCTGATTTAAAATACGAGCTCGAATATATGCTCGGGCTCGAGCTAGAACTCATGGCACGATGAGCTCGTTAACGAGTTGAGCTTGAGCTAGCTTAACTCACTTACACCCCTATTCTATATTTTTCAATATTTCTATGGCCTCTACATATTTATTTATGAGTTGTTTGCAAAAAATGATTGCTCTGATGGAAACAAATATTTTGATAAAAAAATGTCAAACTATTGTTCCCTTTTCCATTAGCTTTAAATGATTCATAACAATCTTACCATCATATTTATGATGAAATTTACATTGTGATATTTGTTATTCACTTATGTGTTATTGACTTCGGGCATCTCCAACCGAAAAACTTATTTTCTACTTTAAAATATAGTGAAACTTCAAAATGCTTTGATTCATCTCCAATCGAACTGCATTTCTTTCATCTTTCACATGCTTCCTGCCAAGGTAACAATCTCTCTCCTCTTTCCCACGCTTTTCTCCTCTTTCGCCCTGGTCTTCGACAAATTCGACAACCCAATTTGTTGGCATAGATGAACATTCCAACGCCAATCGCATTGTTAACCTACTAAATTTTAGTGTCATATTTGAAGTTCGAATGCAGCAAATGGATGACGGCATACGATAGTATACAATTCAGTTGGAGATAGTCTTAGACATACTACAAGGAAACTATAGTTAAAACTATCAAGTAAAAATCAAAAGTATTTATCTTGGTTAAGAATTTTTTTTTATATACAATAGAGAGCTATTACAATCCCCACAAGTAAAGTTGGTCGGAGTTTCATCGGTTTATCGTAGCATGAATTTCATCTTTAGCTTCAATTTCCAACTTAGCTTGTTCGCCGAAAATCATACCTCATCAAAGAGAGGCAATAAAACCATTGCTTCATTTGAGACGGCTTTTTTATTACTTCTTAAAGTAGCTTTTTAGTACAAATTTTTAATATTTTTTGCTAAGAAGTTGTTTTAAGAAGCAATAAAAAAATCGTCCAAAACAAAACCTAAAATTCATGGACTTACGATCACAAATATACATTCATAAGCTTTTTTAGTGGGGTGCTGCACTTGATTCCTAAAAAAAGCACTTTATTTCTAACCCTAAATCTTTTTAGACTAATGTGTCCCACCTAAGAATTTAGAATGAGATAGTTTTAAGGATCAAGTGCAATACCCAACTAAAAGTTCATAAATGCCTACTATAATAGTAAGTCCATGGATTTTTAGTCTACTTCCTTTCTCAAGTGGGAGATTATTTTGCACAGACGTCGGACGCAGCTCTACTTTCGGAGGCGTACAAAGTACAGCCATGTCAGCGATATCGAGCAGTACCAAAATTATTGATTGATCTTTGCAGGATCCTCCACGAGATCTTCTCGAGACCTTCAAGACAGAAGATGAAACCGAATCATTGTTCGCAAAACGAACAAAATACAAGAGATTGTATTCTTACATAATCTTCACTAGAGGCAATCCCTTTGATACCATAACAAATAAGATTTGATGCATAAATTGCTTGCCATCATCAAGAGGGATCTTCTCATTATATTGATAAATAAAATGTATCATATAAGGCATTGATGAATTAATTTGCTCAGTCAATTTTGTCTTATAATGAAAGCAATTAATTGTATTCCTAAGAGCAAAACATTCACAACTTTATTAATTAATTATATGAATTTAGAGAGTAATTAATATATATATCTCATCATCATCTCATAAATGCTTATCATGCATGTTAATACAAATTAGTTCAATTGATAAAATTTTAAAATTTATTATTAAAATTCTGAAATTAATGTGCATCAAATTCATATTTTAGTACTCACAAATTTCATGAAAATAAGAAAAAAATGTTATTTTATTAATAAAAAATTTTTCCTTAACAAAATCTACGCCCATTTGACACTCTTTGAGTTCTTTTATCAAATATTTTTTTCTTCAAATTTAGCGACCATTTAAAAATAATCCTAAATAGATATTTTCATCATTAATTAATAAAATAATTTGTATTAATGAGATATGCATTTATGAGATAATGAGACATGCATTAATTATAATATAATTATCCTCTTTGTATTTTGGATAGAAATTTGAATAATTAATTAATATAGTTGTGAATAGTTAGCTCTTATGAATAAAATTGATAGCTTTCTAAATTACTAAATTAATGACTTAATTATATATGATAAGCATGAATCACTATATAAGGAGTAGATCCCTTGAGAAGATGACAAGCAATTCATGCTTCAAACTTTATTTATTGTGATATCAAATTTAAAGATCCGTCTCTTTTTCGCTCGACAAATTAGGTTCCCCTTTGTCTTCTATCGTGAAGTTTTCGTGAAAATTCTGTGAAAGATCCCATAAAAATCTCGTCGAGAATGAGTGCCTCCTAATCCCATAAAAAAACACCTCATTTTCATCCTGTCATATAACCTTTAGATTGATATGTGGCTCATAATCCGACTTCTCATCCTCTTTGTGACCAAAAAATATGATTTTTTTTTTTGCAAAATTAAAAATAAAAATTTATTTCAATAAGAAACTCCTTGAAACATTTCAAAATAGTTTGTCATGGAGATCTAGAATGTATAAATTCCATAGTTATAAATAGGTAAGTGATTGATCAAAAAGGGTTTCTTCTAACATCTAAGCTACATTTGATAAAAGCCCTAGAAAACTCTTATCCTAGGAGAAAGTAATAGAATTGCGTGCTATCTATGTCGATCTGCTCGGCCATGATAACATCGACATCACCATTGATGTGGTGGACCTATTCTGTGCGGACAATGGATTACATTATGAGTCCAATCAGAACACATCATGTCACTTTTTTGCTCAGTACCGGAGGTACTCGATACCACTGTGTACCGGATGACGTAGCCATTCTATTTTCTGCATATGGCTCTGCCATAAGAGGCCCTTGATGTACTGGGACTGAGGACAGCTAGCATTTGCCGCTTTCATCGTTATTTGCTGGCATTATAAGATCAGGCTCAAGAAGGGAAAGATTGTTGAGCAAATTTGTTGAAAATGAATGTGAGAAAATTGATAGACTTATGGATTTATATTAACGGTACTCTGAAAGAGTTGAGAATGAGACAGAACGGCTGAACAAACTTGAATTAGATGACATGAAGATGGATGAAGAAGAACAGTATAACCGTAAGCTAGAAGCTGGGCTATGCACTCTCCAATTGATTGCTGTTATTCCAGGCCACCTTTGGTCCTCTGAGCATCAGCAGATGTGGGGAAGAATAGGAGAAATTATTCTGTGCGGAGTCCGGACAAGAAGTGTGTACAACCAGTGTGTGCACTTACCGTCTGGACGGAAACTTTCCGTCTGGACTCCGCACATAATATTTCTCGAAGAATAGAGCTGCTACTTTGACATCAAAGATTGACAAAGGAGGATGTGAAGGATGTACTTTTTGAGCATCATTACAACATTGGTGATGAGTCACGTTGATTTTTGAGCTAGTTCAGGCTCTGCTCGATAAATAGCTTATGAGTTAAGCTCTACGAACCAAAAAATTGAACTTAAGCAAGCCCCGACTCAACTCGGTTGCTCACTATCCGGCTCATCTAAAAAATATTGATATAAATAATGTACTTAAAATATCTAACATTCAAGAGTTTAAATATAAAGTTGTTGAAAATATTTCAAATTATAATTCACTTCCTTATATCAATTGATTTATTGTTATTTATCTATTTATTTTAACCATTTTATTATAACAATTCTTTGAATTAATTCCAAGCTCAACCTCGAATTAGATTAATTAACTAAGCTCAAGCTCAAAGCTCCAATCATAGGTGGTTCGAGCTCAATTAGACTCACTTACACCCTACCATGAAACATTTGAAAGAATTCTCGCCTTAGATGGTTTGGTCACATAAAACGGCGGCCTTGCGATGACCCGGTTAGGAGAGTAGAAGTATTAGATTTGACTTTTGTTAAGAAAGGTAGGGGTAGACCTAAAAAGACCTGGTTAGAAAATATTAGGAATGACCTTTCTTTGTTAGATTTAAACGAGAATTTGACTTTTAATAGGACACAATGGAGAAAAAGGATTCATGTAGCCGACCCCACGTAGTGGGATAAAGGCTTGATGTTGTTGTTGTTGTTGTTGTTGTTGTAACAAAATAAGCACGACAATTAATATGAGGACGAGTTTTGGGATCTGTTTGGAACAGCTATAGTTTTTTGTAAAGGCGATTATAAAGTTGTTGGGAGGAAATTTATTTTTTAAAAGTTGTTGTAAAAAATAGCTTCTTAGTATAAATTTTTTTGAAAGCAACGAAAAATATAGGCCGAATAAAATTGTATATGTTGTTCAAAAAATAAAGCAGTAAAACAGCTGTCCCAAACAGATTCTTAGAAGAGGAATGTAGCGAAATTTAAGATTGAAAGCAAGAAATAATTTGAAATGAAAAGAGTTTATGTAAAAACGAATAGCTTCATCTTCACCTGACATCTTTTGACCTTCCCTTTCTTAGGAGTGTGATAGTTTTGAGTAAGGGTTCGTTTATAGTTATTTTATCAATAAAGTAAATATTTTTAAAAAATATTTTATTGATAAATAAATATATTATATTCATTTATGATCATAATATTATCATTTAAATCTTACAAATAAGTTTAATTAAACTTGATAATTTATATTCATTTATGACTTAATTATAACTTTATTTTCATATGCTATTATGTAGAAGGCTTGTTTTTCTAAGTTAGATTATATTAGGAAATAATGAACCAAACGCAAAGAGAAATAATAAATCACGATCTACAAAACACAAACGAATACAAGAGATTTGTATGGAAACCCCAAATTTGGAAAAAAAAACTCGTAGGAAAAGGGAGAACAACTTCACTATAGAGAAGAGGCGGAGTACAAACAGCTTACAAACCCTAACACTTCACAACATATTTATTCCAAGAATACAAGTAGAATTCCAAAAATAACAGATTACGTATATTCATGATCACTACCAAAAAAACATGCCCTATCGCATCGTTTTTTTGCAGCGATTTACAAACCCCTGCCGAAACCCCTTATTTGCATCAGATTTTGAATACAATTGCATCGGTTAAATCCGCTGTGAATTTCATCATTCCTCAGTTCTACTCCGCCGGTCCTGAGACCGTTGCTGAATGTTTTTGCAGTGCATTGAAATCACGGTGGACATCGAGCGGTCTGCAAAAATAATAGTAGCGGGTAAAACCACTGGGAAAAGTCAAAATTTGTGCTGCGAAAGCCTGATTTTTTGGTAGTAGCTAGGGTTTTTTAATGTCTTCTCATTGAAATAATTATTTGTTTATTAATTCATGCAAACAAATAATCATTTTTAATCTAAATTGTTTATTCATTAATATGTTCAATAAGGTAGCTTGTTCAATTAACTAACAAGTTGCTCAATAGTATTGTTTATTAATTAGCTCGATAAGGTTATTTGATTAGCTAAATAAGTCGAACTCAAACCATCTCAAATAACCATAATTTTAAATAACCATAGTTTTAAATAAACAAAACAAGAACATTATTCCATTAACCAACACAAACCCAACTCCAGTAAAAATTCTAATCACTAAGTCATCTATAAAAAATTCTAACAATTACTTCTTCCCCTCTTGTTAAAACTCTTTCCTGACTCTTGGGAGCAATTATTACGACTGGTCAAAATCGAACGTATCTGAATGTATACCGAGCAATACCGAGTTCTCAATACTGAGTTTCAGGTGACGTGTCACGTGGTTATTGGTCTATGAACGCATTCGGTGACCGGACGTAATAATTGCTCCACTCTTGGTCCCTCATGACCATTCTCTTTCTCTCCTTAAGATCTTGTTAACTATACCATTTGCGCACTCGGTTCAATCACTATAGAGAAATAAATAGGAAGCTAGCTACAAAATAACAGAAGGCTAGGAATATAAATCATATAAGTGGCATCACTAATTAAATAGCAATAAATAAATTAAATAAATATATGTTTTGAATGAATTAATTAACATACACCTTTTTAGCATTTATATTTTCTTACATAAAATATTTATATATTAAATAATTTCAGATATTTATGATGACAAAGAAGTAATTGGAGCCACATATGATATTTGTAAATGCTTCCTATGGAAATGCACATAGAAATAATATCATTGCTCAAAAGACATAATATCCTTTCATATCTTTTTTCTATTATGGGGAAAAAAATATCAGTAGTAAACAATAAGGAGCTTAGCATTGTGAGAAGTGCTTGATTTCTTATATTTTTATTTAAAATAAAATACTTGTAAAAAATAATAATGAGCACATTTTTTTCACCCAAAATATGACAAAATATTTTTCAAAATAATAATAACTAAAATTTTTTAAAAAATATATTAATTAATATAACTCCTAAGCCTCATTTTAAATATAATATAAATATCAATAATAAATTTGATAATGACTTGCTAAAAAAGTATATAATTAATATCAAAATTTTAAATTCTTATAAATGATGCATTTATATAGAAAATTTCTGTTAGCTATTTATACAAACTTTTATTGCTCATATTTTATTAAATAAAAATAAATTTATTATTTCTTAGTTTTTCTATTTTTTAAAATTTATAACTATTAGATCAAGTTCTTAATTTTCTTATAATACTTTTAAATTAATTATATTATTTTTAAAAAATGCTATAGGCAAAAGAATAAGCCCTCTTCACATGCATGATATTATGGAAACAATATATTTGGTTCAGTAATATATTTTAAAAGAAATATTCTCTTAAAATTAGTAACTATTCATTATGGATTGGCCATTTCTTTTTCATTTGACTGTACTAAAATTTTGGTAAGGACTCCTTTAATTTACTGTTTTTTTTTTTAGTATGCATTTATTTAAAATTTTAATATAGAAAAATTTTATATGCAATTATTATGAATATAATTATTTATACAAAAATTTATGCCCCTTTTTAATATACTGATTGTGAGCTTAACTTTCAATTAAAAGGTCTTAAATTGGAGATCTTAGATATATATTATATTAAGATAGGCTACATAAATACTTTATTATACAAATATATATTAAGATAGGATCATTAAATTCTTATTATTAATAATACTATTGTTTTATAGTATATTTTATTGAAAATTTATTATAGAAAATATTATAAGCATATAATAATTTCTTATATAAGAATTTATGCAGCTTATCTTAGCTTTTTAATTAAAAGGTCTTAAATTTAAGATTTTGTATATACTGTATATCAAAAATTCATACATATAGATCTCAAATTAACCACTTTTTAATTAAAAGTTTAAGCTCATAATAAATAAATTAAGACTACGTTTAGGATGGTTATAGCTTTTTATAAAAGTGATTATAAAGTTGCGAAAATTTTTTTTTATTTAAAAATGTTATAAAAAGCAACATTCTACCATTAAAAAATATTTGAAGTAGTAAAATAGTAGCGGCTAAACAAAAATTATGATTACAATATGAAAAAACAAAGTAGTAAGACCATCTCCAACCGAACGCCAAACGAGTATTTGGCGTCGTTCGGTCGCTCCAGCCGAACGTCAAAACGTCCGCCATTTGCTTGCGGGTGAACAGTGCAACGCCAATATTGGCGTTGCACTGTTCACCCACGCTATTTTTCCTCTCTCAACCGTAAAAAAAGGCGCCAAAGGAGAAGGATCGTTACCTTCGCGCAGAAGGCAGAAGCAAAAAAATGGCGTTCGATTGGAGCAGCACCACGCCATTTTTGCATTTTGTGGTATTTTGGCGTGAAAAATGGAGTTCTCCGTTGGAGATGCCCTAAAAAAGTAGTCCCAAATGAAGTATAAGTTGAGCAACATAAATGAAATAAAAATCAAAATGATTATCAACTATATAAAAGTCTCATTTTAGATTTCGTTTGTGGCGGCTTTCTTACAGCTTCTTAAAGTAATCCCAAATGATTCACAAAATTTCGTACGGAAAAGCTGCTTTAAGATGTAGTAAGAAAGTTATCCCAAACAAAACCTTAATCTTCTGATAACTTGAATATAAACTTAAATGATCACACAAAATGACTAATTTGATCCATATTTGAAGAGTCAATGATCAAATTGACAATTTTATATAGTTGAGAATTATTTTGATCTTAAAAAAAATTAATCGATCAAATAGAACATTTTCTCTATAATAATTTCTTACAAAAATTTTTAATATTAAAATTTAAATAAAATGTATTCTTTTTTTTTGGGAAATTATAAAATAAAATGTATTCTAAAAAAACTGTAAATTAAAGAAGTCCTTTCTAAAAATTCAGTACAGTCCAATGGAAGGAAAGGGCCTCAGATAAAGACAAAAGCAAAGCGTTCATCTAATGAATACTTACTAATTTTAAAATTATTATTATTATTTTTTAAATAACTTACCTGAGCCAAAAATATTGTTTCCATAATAATCCATGAAGAGCTGGTCGCTGTCAGCTTCTGGGAATAACCCACGAAACACCCATCAAATGAATGGCGAGGAGGGATATGTAATTGCAAGGGTCTATTTCGGGGTCGCAAATTAACGTCTCTGTATCTATCTCCGTTACTTGCGCGCTCGCGAGCGTTTCCTTCCTTCTCACCTTTTTTTTCGTCTTATATTTACAAACGTACCCCTCGGTCTTCTTAGTTCCACTGAAGGTCAGTCTTTCTCTCTCTAAGACAGAGTTTGAGGAAATGGCTGAGGTGGCGGCGAAGGTCGACGAACTTGCTCCATTTCCGGTGAAGGAGCAGCTTCCGGGCATCGCTTATTGTCTAACGAGCCCTCCTCCTTGGCGTGTGTTTTAGATACATTATTTCTCAGTGTATTTATCCTTTCTCTCTCTTTCTCACTCTGTTTCTGATCAATGTTGCCGCAGCGGAAGCTGTGCTTTTAGGGTTTCAGAATTACCTCGTAATGCTTGGAACAACCGTCCTCATACCTACTATTCTTGTTCAACAAATGGGTGGTGGCCATGTGAGTGCTCTCTTTTTCTCTCTCTAACGCACACATTTTCTATCTATGTTCTTTTGAGGAAATGTTGGTGAGTTTGCTAGCCAAAACACCATCTTGATCTAATTTATCTTCTTTTTGGGATAAAACGATGTTTTATAGGAGGAGAAAGCGAGAGTGATCCAGACGATTCTATTCGTAGCTGGGATCAATACTCTGCTGCAATCATGGCTGGGAACTCGGCTTCCCGTCGTGATTGGGGGATCCTTCACTTACATCCTTCCAACGGCCTCCATTATCCTCAGTGAGCGCTTCGCCGATATTGTAGACCCGTATGAGGTGTTAATCTCTATATGTTCATTTGCTTGCTTTCTGTTTTTTTTCCTATTTGTTAATATTAGGGGCAGTTTGGTTCAGTGATCTCTGAAATATTATGTTATTTAAAGATATCAACTTTTTTATCGCTCGTGAATATTTTAACAATTTTTTTTTTTAATTTTTACTGATATTAGATATTGGCTAATATCACACCATCAAAATAATCTTGCTTCTGTGTTTGACAGATGATACAAAAAAATTTAATAACGTTGAACCAAACAGCCCTGTATTTTGATTTTTTATGATTCATTTGCTTTGAATTTGTGGGCTTAATGGAACCAGAGGTTCGTGCATACAATGAGGGCGATACAGGGTGCTCTTATAGCTGCTTCTAGTTTTCAGATAATTGCTGGGTTTTGTGGCGTATGGAGGATATCAATAAGGTATTTTCTTCTTCAATTTTGTTCTTATTTGTGTGTTTGTGACTAGTTTGTTGAAGGCATCAAGTTTACAATGCTTGATGTTCAAATTCCACTAATATTAGTTGGGCTTTAGCTCCTATATCTTTTAAACAATTTTTTATTTAGAGGTGTGGCTGATGCATGAGGTCGGCTGCCCTCAATCAATTAAATTTTCTTGCATAATTTGATTATGAAATTTTAAGAATAGGGTGGTTTGAAAAGGCAAGGCAATATTATTATTCAGCACTTGCTTAATTTAAAGTTATTATGTCCAAATTAAAGGAATTTTTAATTTACTTGATTGTTAGGTTGAGGGGTGAGGGCCAGGGGTGTAAGTGAGTCAAGCCATGTTGTGAACCAGCTCAGGATCCAAGCTTGATGAGCTAATAAGTCAAATTTGAGCCAACTCCGATTCAATCTATTAGCATGTGAGCTAGCTTGTTTGAAAATATAAATGTAAAACACACTTAAAATATATTAGCATTCAAGAGTTTAAGTACAAAGTTGTTAAAATATTTAAAAATATATCATTTCCTTGTATTAAGTGATTTTCCATTATTTCTCTTTTAATTTCTCATTCTCTTTACCATTTTATTTTAACAATTGCTTTTATTAGGATCATCTTCTATCTTTCACAATGAATAAGTACCGACTTGAACTTGTAGAATCAAGCTCATGCTGAAGCCAATAGTGACTCCACCTCGGCGCGACATGTTTACACCACTAGGTGAGGTTAGTTGACAGCCTATGTAGGCCGAAATTGTTTGAATGAATTCAAAATTGATATTAGATAGTGCTAGGATATTCTCAAGAGACGATGTACCACAACCTCCGCAAACCGAACAAGATAATAGGTAGAAGTAATGATTTGCTAGGACATCACTAGTAATTGACATGCCATAATAATGGTTTAAAATTGAGCACATAGCTATTAATGCATTTTCTTTATGTGAAGTAAGGCATATGCCTCAAGGTATTATGAAGCATAAGTCTCAAAATAAGAACATCTAAAAAAAGACATATATATATATATATATATATATATATATATATATATATATATATATATATATATATATATATATATATATATATATATATAACAAATTAAGCATTTAAGGTTAATGATTTTAAATTATAACATAACACCCTAAAAAGTCATAAAATCGCTCAATAATAACTAAAATGTCTAAAATGAACAAGTAAAAATTATATAAAATAAGACTAAATTATGCTAGTAAATATTTCCTAAATAAATTAGTTATAACTTGAGACTCTAAATTCAAAAGTCACTGTCACTCCCATTACTTAGAGCGTCTTCATTAAATCATCATCATAGTTGAATTGATTGCCTTCTCACTTCCCTTTTCCTTACTTATATCAACATCATCTCAATATTCCTCATCATTTTCAATCTCAATAACATTCCTCTCACCTAATCAATAGTATTTAATAAGAATATTATTTTTAAATGGCTATATTGACTTGTTGTCATTTATAACGTTTTCTGATATTCTTGTGTCTTCCTCCATAAAATAAATCAGCATTGCACGCTTTAAAAAAAAGCTTCAAGGCATGCAATGAGGCACACCTCAGTAGTTTGAAGTGTACACCCTTTTTATCCCATATGAGGCCAATAACCTGAAGATGATTTGCATGTGCTTTCACTCCAAAGTATGCCTCAAGGTGCAATGTATTATCACTTGGCCAAATTATGGTGAGTAATAGGTGAGAGTTGACTAGGTTAACCAACCACATGTAGTTGGGAAAAGGCTAATGATGATGGTGAAAGTGATGATTTATATGTGCATGGTTTGTGTAGATGTAATTTTTTCACTCTAATATTCAGTTTTTTCTGTTATTTTTTATCGTGGATAGGTTTCTTAGCCCTCTTGCTGCTGTACCCATCGTGACCTTTGCAGGGCTTGGACTTTTTAACTTTGGCTTTCCTATTGTGAGTGCTCTATTTTCTATCATCAATTATATATGCTGGTTTATGGCTGTCTTCTCTATTTTTTCTTGTTTATATTTTAATAGGCAGCAAAATGTGTTGAGATTGGGCTTCCTGCTCTTTTATTATTTGTAGTGCTTTCACAGGTAAATCTGTTTTATGGCTACTGCAACGCAAACTTCTCCTTTGATGTTTGCATCATACAATACCTAATGTTTGTTACTTTTATGGTGATTGACTTTTGCAGTATGTTCCACCTGCCATCAGTCAAAGGAGACTAATCTTTGATCGCTTTTCGGTTATTTTTACGGTTTCGATCATATGGTTATCTGCACATATTCTTACTGTTTCTGGTGCATACAAGCATAGCTCTCCAACAACTCAATTCAGTTGTCGAACCGATCGTGCTGGACTTATAGGAGCCTCCCCATGGTACAGCAGCGCAATTTGGGATGAATTTTAACTGTTCACTCATATTTTTCTGTCACATTCACGCTTGCTTATCTTCAACTATTTGCTTGTATATGCCTGAAGTGTAAAAATTCTAGATAAAATTCCTGTGGATTAGTATTTTTTCTGAAACCAAACTAATCAAAATCAATAACCTGCGATTGAACTTGGACAGATTTTATGCACCATAGCTATAGGTTTTAAGTTCAGTTATCAGCTATTCCAACTATCACTTACATAAGTTTAAATGATAGATATATACATATTGGGGGAAGGGAAGTTATTTAGCTACATCTCTATTGATATTTTACACAGTGTCACCCCACCCTGTTTGTAATTGATATTTTTCATCCATGTGTATGCAGGATAAGAATTCCATATCCATTTCAATGGGGAGCTCCAACCTTTAATGTTGGGGATGCGTTTGCCATGATGGCAGCTTCATTTGCATCTTGTGTTGAGGCATGCGTTCTTACTTCGACTGAATTTTCTTCGTCTTTATGAGATTACTTATTGTGATTTTCTAGTATGTAATTTAAAAAGACATAGCATAATATCTCTATTTTTTTATGATATTCCAGGAGGCAGCTCAACTAAATGACTTATCTTTTTACATTTCTTAATCAAAAGCCCCGAGTTCTTTGGAATTATTGAATGTACTTTTACTACTTGTATATAAACTGCTTCTAGTTATATAAGTCCCATTTGTAGGAGTAAGTTGCGAGCTTTAGGTCTACACAAAACCTTAAGATCAGCTTAATTACAGGGGCAAAACTGAACTTCCATGAGCATAAAGATTCCTAGGATAGTTGTGAAACTTTAGAAATTAGTATTTGTTTTTGTATCTATCCCTAAGCGTATAATCTTAAGCTTTTAGGCAATGGCTTTTCTTTTATATAACACGATATCCAAGCCTGTTACCTTGAGAAGAAATCCTAGCAACATAAGTTCCCTACCTTTGATGATGGGTGTATGCTTTGTTTACCAGGAAAATGTTATTGTATTTAATTGACATTTGGCAAGCTAAATAAATTGCTTCTAACATGAAGGGCATTTTAGAGGATACAGTTGATTCTAAGATCGCAACCTAAGCTTAGTTTTGTTGGGGCGTATAGTTTTGTATGACAATTTGTACAACGGGGTCGCCTTTTAGTCTACCCTGACTCTTCCGTATGAATTTTAGCCTAATCGACCCTATCTTCTTGAACTATGTGGAATTTGTGATTACAATGTATTTATCAAAAGTAAAAATCATTAGATTTGTGTTCCATTTCAATCAGATACTACTAAGAAGTATTGTCACATTTCATGCCTTATACTTTAACAAAATTCAAGAAGAATGGGCTGATTCAGCTTTAAAATATCTAATTGTAACTTGCTAAATGAAACGCTCATGTCAAAAGAGAAATATAAATATGATGAGAGAAAAGCATTCCTGATGAGCTCTGAACTGCTCATAATATTAGCATTTGAAAGATGATGACAGTCGTAAACCGGTTTGACAAAGTTTGGAAGGAATGTTGAACATGAAAAATGCTAATCCTTGTTTCCTCACTGGCTAAAATCTAAAATTGCAGATAATACTGATGAAGGTTATGTAGATTTTCTTTTTTTAATATGATTTGAGTTTTTTTTTTCTATCCTTCATAGATAATTTCACTTGTCTGCTAATCTACACTTGTCTGGATTTTCAGTCAACAGGCGCCATGGTTGCTGCATCAAGGTTATCAAGTTCAACTTTTGTGCCACCTTCTGTTTTCAGTCGGGGTGTTGGATGGCAGGTAGTAAAAGAATTCTGATAATATAGATGATTTATTACTTGTAAAATGCCTTATTATTATGTTATATTAGTTTTAATTAGAATTTTTTTGCTTTCCAGGGTGTAGGTATATTGCTGGGTGGGATGTTTGGAACTGCTAATGGCTCTGCAGCATCTATGTACTTACATATCTTATCTAGAAAATATGATGCTAAATAAGCTTTATTTAAAAGTATGTGGCACTTATTTTTGTAGCTTGAACAGTGAAAATGTTGGCCTTTTGGGTTTGACTCGCGTTGGGAGCAGAAGAGCTGTGGAATTATCGGCTTTCTTCATGATTTTCTTCTCTACTTTAGGTACAGTCGTGATTTCATATAAACTGTGAAGCAAACATACACACACACACATATATATATATATATATATATATATATATATATATATATATATATATATATATATATATATATATATATATATATATATATTGTTATATTGTTATAATTTTCGAACATCAACCAGGAAAGTTTGGGTCATTGATTGCTTCAATTCCGCTGCCACTTGCTGCTGCACTGAACTGTGTCCTCTTTGGTTACGTAGGTATGGCAACTTTGTGATATCATGTCTTTAATAGTTTCATGGCTCTTTGTTGAATTTTATCCCTGAACTAGCATTTCCTCGGTTATTATTATTATTTTAGATGACAGTTTCTCCCTCTAAAGCTAGGTTAGTAATTCAGAATTGAGGTTGCAGAGCAGACTTCTCCAAAAATTACTAATCTTCTGTTAGACCGGTCCACTCTAGCGGGTCCATATGGGACCGGCTTACGGGCAAAACAGGTTGAGGTTTTCCACCTCCTGTACGTCAGGAGCCAACCACCCATGTTTGACGGAGCCGTTTTGGAAGGATTTTTGAGGGACTTAGGAGGGAAATTTGAATGTAGGGACTGTTTAGAGATTTTTTTTCCTGAATTGTATGCATTAAATATTTGATTTTCCTAGGGCTAGGGCATATGGAATTCGGTTGAAATTTGAGTTTTCTTAGGTTTAGGTTTCCTTTGGGTTCTAGCGGCGTCTAGAGAATCGGGAGAGATCAATCCTCTCGAATTGAGAATCACTTATATCTTGTTTGTTTTTCTTCCGTTAGTTGATTTTTCTCAGTTAAATGGGCTGTTTTTCTTTGATTTTCCTTTACTTGTTGAGTATTCTCACTGATTTTGTCAAGATCGTTAAGTTTCACTTGAGAGATCTTCAAGTGTTTCATGTCATCTTCCTCTTGTTAAGACCTTCTAATTACAGCACTAACTATGCTGTAGCGTAATTTCATCTGAAAATGTTCCACAAATAATGTTTGCATGCATATTTTTTCTGACATGTGTCCCCTGAAATCACATTCTTAGATCCTTTTCCTGTGCATGATCTGATTTATTAATTAATACTTCACAACCATCAAAGAACAAAAAAAATCAAGAAGTTTATTTAAATTATCACGTCAACTTTTATGAGTTCTCTCAATCCAATGATAGAAGTTCTTGAGGACTGATAAATGGCTTCCCATGATCTACAGCTGCTGCTGGACTTGGCTTCCTTCAGTTCTGTAATCTAAACAGTTTGAGAACTTTGTTCGTGCTGGGCTTTTCTTTGTTTTTTGGCTTATCGATACCAGAATATTTCAAGGAATTTCATGCAGTGTCTGGATATGGCCCCGTCCATACTCGAGCAAGAGCAGTATGTTTTCATTTTTAACTTTTCTTTCTTAGATACAGATATCTCTTGTAAATCTGAATGCTTTAGCCACAGTAATAGCAAACCAGTAACTTAGGCTTCATTTGGGACGGCTTTCTTGCTGCTTCTTAAAGCAACTTTAGAGTACAAATTTTTGTACTAGAAAGTTACTTTAAGAAACAGCAAGAAAACCCCCAAAGGAAACCTTAATGAATGCTTCTGCTTGAATTGTAAATCTTTCATCTGTGTCCTTGCAGTTCAATGATATAGTAGATGTGATATTTTCTTCACCAGCAACAGTGGCAGCTATGGTAGCTTATTTCCTGGACAGCACGCTCTTGCGGACTGATGCCGAGACCCGAAAAGATCGAGGTTGGCAATGGTGGGAGAAGTTCAGATCTTTCAAAACAGATACCAGAAGTGAAGAGTTTTATTCCCTTCCTTTCAACCTGGACAAGTTCTTCCCTTCAGTCTAGTTTGGCAATGGCTGCAATGCTAAATCTGAATCAGCAAGCAATGAAAACAAACATTTTTCTAAGTCCTGAAGAAACTTCCATTCATCTCACACAGTCGCATTTGCTTTCTGGGTTTTAGGTGTTATGGTAAATATTCCTTCTGCTGGTCTTCTTACTTGTAAATTTTAGGTGGTTGCTGGTCATGTTTCTTTGTATTTGTCTGCTGAGGTTTATCTCCTCAGTAGAAATACAAGCTTTGATGCTCTACACTTGTTTCTATATTATTTTTAAAGGGAAAGTTTCTATAGTATTTTGAAAATCATCATATTTGAGGAGTTTATGAACTACAACGGTCAAATCATCATATATTAGAATATTTTGATGCAAATTATATTAAAATATTTGAGAATCATTCAGATCGTTTTGATATAAGTGCTGCATACAAACTGATAGGAAACACTCGAAGATCTCAAAAATTTACTAAAAATCTTTGAAAAACAGCGAGAAATCTCTGCAAAAATCTGCACAAAACCATGAAAATAGTAGGTAATTTGTATTATTTGATGAAATATAAATGGAAAATACCAAGATATAATTGATCTTCTATTCGACAAGAGGATATATCTCTTCCAAATCTCTAGATGCCGCTAGTGCCCAAGAATTTCAGAGATGTCAAATTTCAGCCAAATTCTAGATGTCATAATCTTAGGAAAACAAAATATTTAATGCGTACAATTCAAAAGGAAATCTCTAAATAATCCCTATATTCAATTTCCCTCTTAAATTCATCAAAAATTCTTTCAAAATTGCTCTTTTTGAATTTGCGGTTTGATCGGCATGCCTATAGTAGGTGGAGAACTCTGCCTCTGTAGTTCGTAAGCCGGTCCGATATCAACCTGCTGGACCAGTCTAACACAAACCTTACAGTAAATATGATATAATATCAGATCACCAGATCTAAATTTTCTGCACTCTAAAGAATTGCCATCTCTCTGCCATGCAGACAGGGATCAGATTAATAATGCAGCTTGAAAATCCTTAGAAGAATGAATCAAGAGGAGACTGCAATCTTCATCTCTCTTGAGCTGGTTTGGTTTCCTGGAACCTTCCAAGATGATGAGCATTGCAAGTACTCCTACTCTGAATCCTCCTATCATCATCCCAATCGAAAATCTCCTTGAGTTTCCGAAGATTTCTCCCTTCAGCTCTGGAATGGCAACAATCGCCGTTGCCAATCTAGCCTACTGGAGGTGCCATGTACCCATTTCTTGCATCCAAAAATTATCGTATCAGAGATAAATTCCATATTAGAATAGCTCTCTGCCATGCCTCCTGATAACGGTCATAAGAAGAAAAAATTATTCTGTGCGGAAGCAAAATCCTGTCCGAATAACTAAGCCGCGGCTCGGTACTGCTCAGTATCGTAGTACCGGGGCTCAGTTAGGGGTGTCAATTTCGGTCATGGGTCGGGTTCGGGTCGAACCCGGAACTGACCTGGGTTCAAACGGGTCGACCCTAACCCGACCCGGGTAGACAAACGGGTCGGAAAACTGAACCCAACCCGCCGGGTTGACCCGACCAAACCCGGTTTTGGGTTCTGTCGGCGCCGAAACGGCGGCGGACGGATGCGAGCGGGGGCGGGAGTGATGGGAAGCGCCGCAGCGGGCGCTGGCGTGGGCAGGCAGGCAGGGGCAGCGCGGGCAGCGGCGGGATTCGAAATTTTTTGAATTAAACGGGTTCGCGGGTTGACCCGGCAACCTATCGGGTCAACCCGAACCCGACCCGTTTTTCAAATGGGTAAATTTCTAGAACCCGAACCCGACCCGTTTTAAAATCGGGTCGGGTCCAACCCGGATTTTCTGGGTCGGGTCCAGGTCGGGTTTTCGTGTCGTGTCAAATATTGACACCTCTAGGCTCAGTACTGCACGATATCGCTAACGTGACTCATTCTGATTGATATTCGGATGTAGAGCTGCATTCGACGTCCGCACATAATAATCTCTCCATAAAAAGAAACTCAACACACCAATGTAATCCGACTTAGGGTATGTTAGGATCTGTTTGGATTGCTGAGGTTTTTTCCAGAAGTGATGGGAAATTTGTTGCACAAAAAATAACTTTTTTGAAAGTTGCTATAAAATACATCTTTCTGATCAGAAAAGTAGATGAAAAGAAATTAGAGTTGAGACCTAAAAAACAAAAGCTCTAAGAAAGTTGTCCAAAACAAATTCTTAGCGGCTCACTCTTTTCAATTCCATTTGAGTTGATTGTATGAAAAAATAACTTTTTTTAAAGCTATTATATAAAGTAGCTTCCTATAAAACCTCACTCCCCAAGAAAACTTCAATTCAATATAAACTTTTATATTATAATATCATTTTTATAGTTAATTATATACAAGTTTGAAATTTGAATCACGTCAAGAATATATGTATGAAAATATACTTTTTATTTTAAATAAATTAAAATTAATGATATTTTTATGTTTTTAAATAATTGAATATTATGTATGTAAATATAATATTTTAAGTATTAGATATATTAATACATAATTTTTTTATATATTAAAAAAAAAGAGTGCCAACTCCTTTAATTCAGAAAGCTCTCATCTGATTTAGGATTCTTTTGGAACGGCTGTAGCTTTTTAAAAAAGTGATTGTAAAACAAAAGAATTTTTTTTAAAAAAAATAACTCTAAATCAGAAAAAAATATATTATATATCTATATATTACGAAAAGTTTTTAAAAAATTAAGCAAAAAAAATTAAGAAAAAAAGTGTAGTTAAACGGTCGTGAAAAGCATGAAAGAGAATATTAGAACTAAATGTGAAGAAATATATAGATATTTTAGGGCAAGTTAGGACAAAAGAGTTTTTTAGGGACGTGAGGGAGGGAGGGGGGGGGGGGGGGGGGGGCGCAAAAGTAAATTTTTTAGGATGGGCAAAAAAAAAATTTTACTCTCCTGTAGAAAACCATATACATTTACTCACCTATAAAAAAAACATACCACTTTATAACATCTTATTTACATATCTAACACCTAAAACTTTAATATTACATGCATACCACTCTATCTTATTTTAATATCAAATATACCACTTATATTTCTTTCCTTCCACTCATATATTTCATTTCTACCACTCAAATTTGATATGAAAATAAACTATGGGTGGTATATATGTAATATTAAAGTTTTAGGTGTTAAATATGTAAATAGAATAGTATTAAGTGGTATGTATGTAAATCTCCCAAAAAAAAATATTTTGCAAACTATTGGTATGAGCCTAACTTGCAAACGACCTGAATCACCCAAACTTAACATATAACTCATTTTATTTAAAAAAAAAATAATAACTTATTAACTATAAAGTTTAAAATATTTGATCATAAATAAAAGATTATATCCACAAGTAAGATATTTAAGAAAAATATATTTTAAATGAGTCATTCATTGAATCAAAAGCGTGTTCACAAGTTAATGTGAACTTGGCCCGTTTAATAAATGAGTCGAAAAATCCAACTCAAAATTGACCCATTTAATAAATGGGTCAACCCAAACCTACCTTTCGTTGGATCATGAAGACGGGTTGAGACATTCATCGACACTCTAAGCAAAGGGCATACAACTACAAATCTCACCAAATGTTAAATCAATCTGACTTCTAATATTACACTTATATTTGTAATGATTGTGAACAACATTATAAAAAATCTACGAAAATTGTCATATAAATAGTTTATGACACCTTTAAGGTTTTGTTTGCGAACGGCTTTCTTTCTGCTTCTTAAAACAATTTTTTAGTACAAAAAACAAAAATTTTATTAGCAATACTCTTTAGAAGTAGAAAGAAAGCCGTCTTCTATGAAGCTGTTTTTAGAAGCAGAAAGAAAGTCGTTCCAAACGAAGCCTAAATTATAATTAGCAATACTCTGTAGAAGGAATCTCAATTAACAATTAAGGTTATTTTACTCAAATTAACTGTTGATTTATTCATTGTAGCTAAGCCATGAAAAAAAAAAACTTTTCAATGCATAAAAAGACTTTTGCAGTCTTGCAGTGGTTTCAAAATCGCTGAGTAACTGCTGTAAAGGGGTTTAACGGTGATTTTTTAAACGGTGACAACGAGTCGTTAGGTAAAATTTTTGCAACATGGTCACTAAATGGTATCTTATAATGTTAGTGCGAATCTTTTAGATTTTTTTGTTATATAAAAATATTTTAAAATGGCATTGGTTTATTTAATATAAATTAATTATTTTGAAAGGTTAATTAATATTTTTTGCTCTTTAATCACCCATATTGCATTCATTTACTTAGCATTAATTGTATGTTAATATCTTTCTATTTTAGTTACATTATTAAGCATTGCTAATGTTTGTAGAGGCTTTATAGCCCACTAATTACATTAATTTCTTGGCAATTCTTTGTTTTATTTTTGAAGATAGAGAACTTCTTGAGATGTTTAGATAGCCAAATTTTGATTAGTTATGCAATAATATATGCCAAATTAGGCCACTTTTTATACCAATTGTAATCATTTTGGGTTTGTTATGAAATATAATATTAATTTTGACCCTATTTTCTCACATCAAGTTGAACCAATAAATTTTTATTTTTTTCTACAACTTTTTGCGATGTTACTCGTCTAAAAAATATTCGACTAAGCGTCCGTTTGAGAAAACTACATTATTTTGTAAAGTTGATTATGAAGTTGTTACGAGTAAAACAGCTTAGCTATTCTGATTGCAAAAAATATGTTTCCACTATAAAAAATTTTAAATAAGTGAGAAAGCAGCAAGAAATCAATAGCCAAATAAAATTGTAGTTGCCGTCTGAAAGCAAAGAAACGAGAAAGAAGTCCCACACAAAATATGTATCACATGTTCGGTAAAAAAGTATAAATTAGCTGAGGATATCTAAATAAAATTAGAATAAGGTTTCGTTTGGAGCGAATTTCTTACTGCTTTTTAAAGTATATTTTTAATACAATAAAATAATTTTTTTCTACTACAAAACTATTTTAAGAAGCAGTAAGAAAGCCATTCCAAACGAAGCCTAAATCTTCATGCTATTGGCTTTACTTTGAAATGTCTGCAAAATAAAATTTGATTGATTTTTCTTATACCGCATTTATCTCAAAATAAATTTAATAGCTTTAAAATCCATTAATTAGCATGTCTTAAATTTTTTAATATAATCAATATATTTTTCTCCAATTTAATATAAAATTAAGGTCATTCATGTCGAGCTAAGATGTAAGTGAATCAAATTTGCTCGCAAGCCACTCAAACTCTACTCATAAATGAACTCACGAGTCGAGCTTATTGAGCCAAAGTTAGAGTTCGAGCCTATACTCAAGCTCCTATATTATTTGAGCTCTATCATAACTGAGAAACTAAACCAGTCAGAGCAAACCAGCCACGTGCATCTCACATGCGCCAAAAGTGCTATGACCTGCCTTCTGCAATGTACCAAAAATGTCTTCTTCATGTACTTATTTCTCCTCAGGTTTTGTTGTAATTTGGCTTTAATGGGATAAAGCCTCACATTGGACGAATTAAGAAAAGCATGACGAGCAATTAAATAATTATTTATATTTAATTAATTATAAAATTTAATATATTTGATAAAAAATAAAATAATTATACACATAAGTTAAAAAAATAAAAATTAATAAATAAAGATATTAAAAAATTACTTTTAATAAAAATGAGTTTGCAAGTCAACTCAAATCCGATATATTTAATAAATGATTCGAAAAATATTATTTAAATCCGACATATTTATTTTAGGAATAGAATTAAATCATATTATTTATTGATTTGGATGGTGCTTACTGGTAAATTAAAAACGGTTGATTTACTTATAAAAAAGGGAATTCATAGTTAACCCGACTTGTTCCCCTGAATGTCATAACAATTTGTTCTTTGAACGTGGTTTTTCACATACAGTTCTCTTGGAAACTCTTCCTATGCTTAGTCAATTTTATCTAAGACCCAACCTGGCTCAGGTCTTTGAATTTATTGATAACTATAAGCAGTTCAATGTTGGGGGAAAAAGTTTTATGTTTCTTTACGATCAGCTGCATTATTTAACTTCTCTGAAGCGAGAGAAATAATCGTCGTTTATCTAAAACTTTGCAAATCCAAACTCTATTAGACATGCTATTAATTATGCTATTCGCTGCAAAGTCAAGACCTGGAAAGCTTATGACTCGATTGTTCAACGTTTCAGCAATCATTTGTTTTCAGGTATTTTTTGATTGGACGCTGGAGTAGTTTTTTGGGCGGTTTAATCCGACAATGATGAGCTTGGCCGACCGTTCCATTCTTTTGGTGGATGGTCCTCGTGGCAACCATCAATTTTTGCGGAATGGTCTATATTTTGCGTTGTTGGGGCTCTGTGATGGCCACTGTGCCTTTCTAAATTCTCGGGTTGGTTGCTTTTGGCCTTTTGGCAACCAAAGCGGCCTCTATTTTTCGACCTGCCTTTACTGATTTTCTGATGTCGTCGATCTGGCCTGTTGCATGAGTCGAAATTTTGAATTTTACTTTTTCATCTCTGCCATTTGGCTGTTAGATAGTTTTTTCTCTTCTTTACCAACGTTTTGTTATGTTGTTGGCTTTCGTTTTTTATGTTCTTTTTTAGCAGATTTTACTTGTAATTTATCTTTATCAATAAATTGATCATTTCACCCCAAAATTTTCCTTAAAAAAATATTATTTATTGACACTACCAATTGTATTTATTTTGCATCAAATAAAATATACAAATTTCATTTTATATTACGTTTATTTTATTTTATTTTATTAGTTATATGATGATTAATTAATTTATGAGGAATAAGTTATTTTATATTGGGTGAATATATAAATTTTTATTTCTAATTATGATAATATATTAATTTTTAAAAAACGTACAAATGCACCTTTAAAAAAAACAGAAGATTTTCCTTATAAACAAATCCTACCCCTACGGCCCTACCCACTCCAATCTGCGACAGCTCGTCACTCCTCTCTTCTTCCTAAAGCCTCCATCTTCTCTCTCCAGCTTCCATTCTCTGCATCTCTTCTCCATCCATTCCTTCAGCTCTACACTCTGCCCGACCGCGAATCGGCGATGGGGAACTGCCAGGCGGCGGAGGCGGCGACGGCTCTGATCCAGCACCCAGGAGGCAGGATCGAGAGGATCTACTGGTCCCTTAGCGCTAGCAAGGTCATGGCCTCCAACCCCGGCCACTACGTCGCCGTCATCATCACCTCGCAGCTCCCGGGTCCAAATCTATCCGGCGCCGCTGCTCCGGTGAAGCACCTCAAACTCCTCCGACCCGACGACACTCTTCACATCGGACATGTTTATCGACTCGTTAGTTTCGAAGGTACTCATCTCTTCGCGCTTTCTGATTTCCCGCAAATTCTAATGTATGTTGGCTATGACTGGATTTAGAAGTTTTGAGGGAATTCGTATCGAAGAAGCACGTAAGGCTTAGCAAATTGGTAAATGCCGCCAAGGAGAAGAGGCGGAGCCGGTCGATGAGAGGCGAAGGAGATACGCCGGCAGGCACCGGCGAGACCTTGATGCAGACTAGGGTATGGTTCGAAATTTCTCGCCGGCTTCTAATTTAACCGTGGATTTTAGTTTCGGTGTTGCGGTTTTGTTTTTATCATTGTATAATTTCCGATCGTATTGGTTTTGAAAATCGGTTTCAGTTTCAGCTTTTGTTGTTTCCAGAATTTTATTATCTAAAAGCTTGGTAGTTTGCAGGATCATTTGATATTGTTTTTCTTATAAAATATTATAAAAATATATTAAAAATTTTAAAATAAAGAGGATTACAGAATTGATGAGATTCTAAATTTCAAAAGATTCAGAACAGTAGAACACAATCCTTTTCTTCAAATTTTCTTCGAACTCAATTTATTGAAAATTAGGACATTCCCAATCTTTTTGTTCAGGATGGATTCTGTAATCTTTGATTACTTTTCAAATAAATAAAATATCAAAATCTGTCTAATCAGTTAAACTTATTATTTCGTTTATGTCAAAATTAATATAAAATTTGTATGAAATCTGTCTAGTTAATCAAGTTTTTTATTTCATTCATAACAAAATCAATCCTGAAAGATAAATTTTCAGCTTCAGAATGCTAAAATTTTGAAGCTTCGAATGAAATTTTGTTAAATTTTCTAAGCCGATAGCTATAAAATTTTTTATGTTATGTCTCTAAATTCCTTATTTTCAGATCACGCCAGTTAATGTATGATGTGCTCACTTAGCTGTATTGGTTCAGGATGCGGCTGCCGACGGCGAAAGGGTCGGTGAAGCGGCGGCGCCACCGCCGCGGTTGCGGCAATGGAGACCGGCTTTGCAGAGCATTGATGAGGTCGTGGGGAGTTAAATCACCGGAAATTTTGCTAAATAAAGCTGCAAATAGTAAAGATTCTAGACTTCTAGCAGTAGAAAAACTGGAAATTTCCTTCTTCACTTGTCTGCCTCGATTAAATATAATAGTTTCTTTATGTTTCTTTTAGAAAAGTTTTAAGGATACATGTGAGGCCTTCTGGCCTTGTATTTTGTTCATTGTGAAGGAAGGAAAAATTTGAAGTTCAAAGGCTCATTCTGATTGAATTGGGGCTTAACCAGATGATATAATAAGGATTAATGATATGTTTATAAAAAACTTACATGATTGATATGAATTTCTAAATTAAAATTTCAAAAATTAAATTGAATATCATTTGAACTCCGATTCTATCTAAGTTATAGTAAAATTAAACGTCTCAATATGACAAATCTAATGATATCAAAAGTGGCTCAATCCGAGTCTAATTGAGACAAAATCAAGCATATGATGCATAATTGGAATTTTCAGATTTAATTGAATGATCATATAATCTCTGAATTTAGCATGCTGATAGTTGAATCAAGTGGTTTGATGAGAAAGTCCAACAAGCCCAATATTATTCAATTATGACATCGTTACGGCACTTTATTCTAATCAAATAATATAAATCGATGATTTGGATTCCAGTCAAATTTATCAAAAAGTTCATATTAAAGCGACTATAAATAGAGCTCATTCTCTACATGAAAGAGCTTTGAAAGTTGAGAAAGGAAGAGACTCCGTTGCTTGATACTTATTTTTCACTCCAATATACAGTAACTCATCTCCAATCAATTTCCATTTCATAACATCAAAAAAGAATATCCGGGTATATTCTTTTTTCCAACCAAACTCTAGACGAATCTATTGTTCGGTTGGAGCTTATGGTGATTGCAAATGATTGTTTGGTGTTTGGTTGGAGATCGATTAATTGTTTTGTCCGGACGTCGCTCTTGCGCAGAACGTCATCTGGAGAATAACTAAAATGCATCACGTCACCTCTTCACTTGGTACCACAACTCCATACTGTTTGGTACTACTGATGTGACGCATTTTGATCGGTCTCTCAATGATATTCTGCGTTCAATCTCCGCTCATAATAATTTCTAGCGGAGATGATCTAAATTGAATATGAGGGTTGATTTTTAAAATCATAGGTCTACTTTGTGCAGATAGATAGATCTGACATTTGATCAGGCGAGCAGGAAATGAGCTGCACCTGGACCGAAGACTGAGCTCTCTCTGCTCACAAATTTCCTTAGTACTGTGATGTTTCTGTATATATTGCTACGTCGACTGACCCGAGATAGACATTTGCGTGTTGGCCACGTTAAAAATGATAAAATATGAATAATAAGCTCAATGGAAATAGAAATTGACCTGTAATAAAATACACAGTGTTGTGGTTTGATCTGGTGGAAGTTGGAAGGGTTTTAGTTCTGAAGAATTTAATGTTGGAATTTAATGGTGATCTGCCATCTTAACAGACTTACTCTGTTGTGCTGTAATGGAGTCGTCTAATTCGGTTGGATTAATGGAGAATGAATTGAATTTGATGTACTAATGAGTTAAATTTGAGGTAATTATCTTGATTTATTAGTGATACGTCATCACAAAATCATCTTGATCGGGCACGAATCTCGAGGCAAAAACTAGTTGGAAACTTCAAAAATTAATTTTGGGAGCATATGAACTCCGATTTCAGCGAGCTTACAGTCAAACTGAGCGTCTCGGAAATACGAACTCAACGACACTAAGATCAACCCAATCCGAGCCCAAATGAGTCCGATTCAAGGGTTCAAAGCGCTGTTGGAAGATTCAAACCGCAATTTGAGTAATCAAACGGTCTCCGATTTTGACGAGCTTATACTCGAATCGAACGGCTCGACGAGATGAATCCAACGAGCCCAAGATCATCAAATTCCGACATCATTAAGGCCTTCAAATGACCAACGAACAGTGCATGATCAAAGGATTCGATATCGGCCGTCCATTCAAACCACTCCCAATTCGCCCTTGATCTCACGCCTATTTACGGGCTATGCCACTCCAGAAAAACTATAAATAGAGCCATCATTCTACACCAAAGGGACTGAAGTGAAGAGAGAGAAGAAGAAGAGAAGGAGAAGGAGAAGGAGAAAGGGGAATAGGAGATTCCTCACCTCCTCGACCACCGCCGCCGGAGTTTTTCCTGCCGCCTGAAGACGCCGGAACTCTGCCGGATTTTCAGGAAACACAGGGAATTCACAGGATTTTGTGAATTTCGTAGAAGAAACAAGTTGTATTTGGATTATCCCGACTTGTGGGACGAAATCCGTCATTTGTAATCTACAAAAATACTAGTGGAAATTTACAACTGGGCGAGGCCCCGTGGTTTTTCCCATTTTTGGGTTTTCCACGTAAAAACTCTTGGTGTTCACTCCTTTTTTCTGTTTGTGTGTTAAACTTACGTGCAACGCTCGGACGCGAATTTACAAACTCTGCCGCCGCGTATTTTCTAACACGCAACAATTAGATCACGAGTTAAATTCTAAATATTGAATATATATTTAAAATATTAGAAAAATTTCAAAATAGTTCTCAGATTATCCGTGTATGTTCAATTTAGCCTCATAGTATCACATTGTCCAAATTTAATCCATCGATCCAACAGATATTCAGCATATAAACAAGGAATTCAAAAACACAAGAAATTTTACGTGAAAAACCTTGGAAAAGGGAAAAAAATCACGTTTAGTTGATATGATTTCACTAGTGTTTGAATAGATTACAAGTGATTAATTTGTCCTTGAAATTTAGGATGACGAGATAACAATGGTCAACTGCTAGGTTGAAATATAGTGACGAACAGAGATCGGATGGAAATCCAGCGACATTTTGTTGGAGTAATTTGAATGGACGATCGATATTGATCCCCTTGATTAGTGATTGTTTACTAGGCATTTGAATATCTTAATGATATCATAATTTGCAGATCGTGGGCTCGTTGGAATCGCCTTTTCGAGCCGCTTGACTTGACTATAAGCATGTCACATTTGGAAATCATTTGATCATCCAATATATGTTTTGAGCTTTCCAATTGAGCTTTAGGTCTTCGATTTGGACCATTTGGGTTCGGATTGAGTCGAATTTGGTGTCGTTGGGTTCATATTTTCAAGACGTTCAGTTCAACTATAAGTTTGCTGAAATCGGATTCTGAATAGTTCCAGATTTAATTTTGAAATTTTCTAACTTGAGTTTGCTTTGAAATTCATTCTCAATGAAGATAATTTTTTTTTATGATATATCAATTATAAAACCTTGCACTCTATTTTGTTGATGTTCTATTTTCACTTAATTTAGATTCACAGCTTTATCCGACACTAAATTATTATTTGACTATTTATGATTAAATATTAATGCCATTAGGTGGAACGATGTTCGTTAGGCATCTGTAGTTCTTATCAATCTCTTATTGTGTGGGCCTCACTTTGTCTTTGTGGCGGATAAGATTTTTTAACGGGAGAAGTATACGTTGGAATTTTTTAAAATTTAAATATTTTTTAAATATAGAATAAACTCAAAGTTTTTAAAATATTTATTTAATAAATATGTGAAATATATTTTTTTATTTATGATGAATGCTTAACTAACACGCAAGCTTCATTAAAATAATGATAAGAATCATAATAAATAATTAAATCAACGGTTATGCTAAACGACTTTACCGGTCGTATTAAAAATTAAGTTATGGTATATTTTCTATCCCAATTTTTATATTACAATAAAACATTGTTTTGAGATATATTTAGGCATTGTTTGGGGGTAGTTTAAGCTTTTTTTAATTTTAAGTTTTTTTAGATTTTTTATAAGTCACAATTTTAAAGATGCTTTTCAAAAAGTAAAATTTTAAGGATAAAAATTTTAAATAGCGATGAAAATTTTCTTACTAACTGCTTTTTGAACCACGATCCAAACAAACTTTTAATACATATTGTAATTTGTTATTTCAAAATAAAATAAAAATATATAAAATTAATGTCAATTAAATATTATAATATTTAAAATTTTATAAAACATTATTAAACTTAAAAATGATAATTATTATTTTTAATACATATAAATATGTTAGTTTGTGTGGAATCTAATTATATTGACCAATCGGGCGGTATGATTATCTCAGATCTTAGTTCAATTTATCATGCTTGCTCAGGGGGTGCAGAGGGTCCTCCCCCTGCTTGGGTTTAGGGTGCAGTGTGCAATTTTTGTTATTCTTGTTTGTTTCGTCATGTAATTTTACCTGCATCCCCAAAAAAATACAAATCATATCTGTTTTGTTTGAAGTAAAAAGGGTGCAAAGTATTTCAAATGCGGGGATTTGGAGAATGCTGGTGCTTGGTTTGAAATGAATCAAATGCACCGTAAAGTTATGGTATATTTGGAATTCACTCTCTTGTTCATTTTGGCGTATTTGAAATTACATCTATTTGAGCAATTTTTAAACACACTGGAACTTCATTGCTAGTCTTTCGCCACCAGTCACTATCACTGATCACTACCAACGCTACAGATCATCGACCATCACAACCTGCAATCACTAACCACCCTATTTTTCAGCTAACCAAATAACATAAAAGATGAACTTAAATGATTTTTTTTTATCGAGTAGATTTATTTAGATAGCGTAAAATTTTGAACTAATAAAAATGTATTTAAATTTAAAACAAATCAAGTGAAACCATCTGATAGTAAAACCTTAAACTTAAGGCTTGTTTGGAACGATTGCAACGTCTAATAAAGACCCTTAGTTTTGAGATTGAAATGTTTTTTTTTTTTTTTTTCAAAGTTTTGAGATTGAATTGCTTTGTAAGTATATTGTAAACATTGATGAAGTTATAAAAATATGAATATATAAGATCTAATAAAATTGGGTTATCTACTCAAAATTTTGAAATTTTAGATCAAATCTTATTCAAAATAATTAATAAATTAAAACTCCTTATTTAACAAATATAAGAGATAAAATCTCGAACAGTTTTTTTTATTGATTTCTAAAATAATTTTTTGGTACAAAAATTTTAAGTTCAAAATTTTTTTTTATTAAAAAATTTAATTTGAGACACCTTCTTTGCTAGTTTCTAAAACTGATTTTTTAGTACAAAGAATTTTAATTAATTTTTTTTAATAAAAAAAATATTTTAAAGTAAAAAAAAAACTATCATATACAAAACATAAGCCTAATGCTCCATCACATTGCTTTCAGGGCTTACGAAGGCTTTGTTGATCAAGAAATTAAAATTTTTCATTTCAGTCTCCATTTATTTGTTATATGACCGAGCAGCCCATAAGTGGGCGAATTATTATGTCTGGTGATCGGACCATCCGGACACCAATCCAGATGCGCCACATCACCGGAATACATTAGACCCCGAGTTATCTGGGTGACGTGGCGTGTCTGGATTGGTGCCCGGACGAATCCGGACACAAGACATAATAATTTTTCATATAGAGGCGAATAATTACGTCTGGTGACCAGACCGTCTCACCAGACCGTCCGGATACCAATCCAGACATGCCACATCACCGGAATAGACTAGGCCCCGTGTTATTTTGGTGACGTGGCGAGTCTGGATTGGTGTCCAAACGAATCCGGACAGCGGATGTAATAAATTTCCATATAGGGGCGAATTATTACGTCAGGTGACCGGGCCACATCACCGGAATACACTGAGCCCCGGGGTTATCTTGGTGACGTGGCACGTCTGGATTGGTGTCCGGACGAATCCAGACACCGGAAGTAATAAATTTCCATATAGGGGCGAATTATTACTTCCATTGACCGTACCGTCCGGACACCAATCCAGACTTGCCACATCACCGGATAACACTAAGCTCCGGGTTATCTAGGTTACGTGATGCGTCTGGATTGATGTCTGGATTCGTCCGGACATCGAACTTAAAAATTTTCCGTATAGGGGCGAATTATGGGCCTAATAGTTGGAAAATGGGCCGAATAGTGAACGACCACCTGATCATTTTCTAGTTGGTTTTTTTTTGAAAAAATTTAGTTTTTAACATTTAAATTTAAAATCATAAATCGTTTGCTAAATATTAAAAAAAAAAATCATTGCAGATCCATTGAAAATAGAATTCCTACAAAGGCAAATACGCAGTCTTGTAATTTTTAGTTGGAATTTGATAAATCACCTCAGGAGCACGTTAACCCTCCGTCGTTTTCCTCACCCACACCATACCCGCAGCGGGGGCCGAATACCTCGCCGTACCACCGCCTCGCCGCCGTCTGTCATCTCCGCCCCATGAAATCCTTCCGCCTCGCCGATTACCGCCGCTGGCGATCGAAAGATCCGCCACTTTTCGGCGAATCTCCTCTGTACGATCTTCCCGCGCAATCTGAAACCCGTTTCGCTCCTTTTCTTTTCTCTTACCCGCGATCTCCACCATTGAATCGGACACTCTCGCTGGAATCCGAGATATCGCGGATTGTCGCTTCTTTGACCTCCTCCGGCCGTCGATGGCCGGCGATGTCTCAGATTTCGCGTCGATCGCCTTCCCTTCATTCGCATTGAATTCATTAGCCTTCTTCGCCTTCCCTTCGTTCGCATTGAAGTCATTCGCCTTCCCTTCGTTCGCCAGATTTCTCTGCTTCCATCCTCCGCCTGCGCCATTTTTTTGCCCTTGAGAATGGGAGATCCAAAGATCCGCCACTGTGCGGTGAATCTCATCTGCACGATCTTCCCGCGCAATCTGAAACCCCCTCCGCTCCTTCTCTTTTCTCTTACCCGCGATCTCCTCCATTGAGTCGGACTCGCTCGCTCGAATCCGAGATCTCGCGGATTGTCGCTTCTTTGACCTCCTCCGGCCGTCGATCGCCATCGATGTCTCAGATTTCGCGTCGATCGCCTTCTCCGCCTTCCCTTCATTCGCATTGAATTCGTTCGCCTTCTTCGCCTTCCCTTCGTTTGCATTGAAGCCATTAGCCTTCCCTTTGTTCGCCAGATTTCTCTGCTCCCATTCTCCGCCTGCGCGTTTCTTTTGCCCTTGAGGATGGGAGGCTGGCGCGGTGGGAGAAGAGTAAGATTTTCTCGCGGAGCGTGTACGGTTTTCGGATTTGGCTTGATGATTCTTCGTTTCCGCTTCCTTGTGAGCTTTTTTGGTCTCTTCTTCAGCTCGGAGCCTGCGAAGCTTCTCTTCGTTTTCTTCGTCCTGCTTGCGTTTGATCCATCTTTCTTGAAGATCCTTCAAGGTCACGTAGTTCGCCGGAAAGGACGAAAAAGTTCCTTCCATCTCCGCCTCCGTCTCTCTCTCCCTCTCCCCTATCTCCCTCTCGCTCTCTCTGTGTGTGGGTTTTGCATGCTAATTTTATGTACTATTTTTGGGCAAATGTTCTGAACTAGCTTTGGGGTTCTTCTTTAAAAAAAAGGAATTAGAAAGCAACAGCACTGGTCTTCTTTAAGTCTTTAAAAAAAGGTTGGATTAAAATAAATGTAATAATTAGAAAATATAAAATTTATTTATTAATAAAATTATTTATATTTTATATTTATTTTAATATGATTAAATTTTTTAATATTTTTTTTTAGAAATCCTATAAATAAAAATAGGTCAAACTATAATTGATCAAATTCAAAGGTATTTATTTCAAAATAGATCATAAAAATTTAAATTCACAATAAATATTTTTTTTATTAAATATCATGATACAAATTTTTTTTCTGTTATTATGTCCCTATATTTATGTTCATATTTGGATAAAAAATTACTTTGCTCCCAAAATAAAACAATACTAAAAATTATAATAAAGAGAAAAATTGCCCATCATTGGCCCACTTATTTGCCTGTCAAGTGAGCTTAAATATTACCCATTATATTGACTGATAGCCCACCGAAAGCCCACTATTCTACTGAAAGAAACCGCCTCATATTGCTTGGCGGACAAGAAATATTTGAATATAGGAAAAAATTAATTTCTTTTAAATATCCCTTTTTCATCCATATTTCCCTTTTTCATCCATATTTTTAATATTTTTGTTATGTTCTTAAAAATTTATTGCAATATAGTAGAATATATATGTCTTAGTTTTTGATAAAAATTTAATAATCAGAGATAAAATTTATAAGAGATCGAAATATTTTACGTGAAAAATGTGGAAAAGGATGAGCTAGTTGAATATATATGAGATATAAAAAACATTTCTTCCTAATAGTTGAAGAATAAGTGTAATATTTGAGAATAAAAATTTTTTATTTATATTTTTTGAGGCTCATAGAAGTTTCGTGTCCACATGTTAGACAATTGAAACACAGCAACATGGATAGATTATGTTAGAAATATACAAATGGTAGTGGTGATTGTCGGTGGTGATGATGGCTAGCAGTGTTTGTCAGTGATGATAGCCAAAAAATATACATAACTCTTTGGATAGATCTTGATAGAATTATGCAGATCATTTGGTTATCCAATTAATAATTGAAGCTTTAAATCATCTATCAAGTGCTTGATTTGATCTCTTTTAAGCTTGAATTCGACCAATTTTGATTTTATTGGGTATATTTTGTCAAAATATTTAATTCATCTATAAGTTTATTGAAATTGAAGTTCAATTTATCTTGAATTTAATTACAGAAGTTTTCGATATAAAATTTGCTCTGAGATTCATACCAATCATGCAAATTTTTCATAAACATGTCCATTTTGTAGCTATTTAAAAATAAGTGTAAAAATTAAAAATATTTACGTAAAAAAAAATTTAGGTGGCAGAGGTGGTAAAAAAAAATTGTAGCTATTTAAACTTTTTCATAATCTTTCCAAAAACACTACATTCCTGCCAAATAAATCCTAAATCTCAACCGTCCTTCACACGTGTAACAATTTCAGGCTTCAAATACTTTTCTAAAAATTAAGAGAGAAAAAAAAAACAAAGCAGAGAAAATTATAGCAAATGGTCAGATTCCGAGCTCCGCAATGCTTTGCAGAGTTGGCTTCCACTGGCTTTGTCCGCACACGCTGCTGTTAGTTCTTCCTCCATTACAAGTAATGCTGGGCCCCACACGCTGCACCTGCAAAAGTAATTCCCATCATCAGCCGTTCATCCGAGATCAAACGGCAGGCTATTCATGTTCTAGTGGAAGGTAAATCAGTTCGGCATAACGTGGAATATTGAGAGATGTTCAGAATAATTTGATTTTTATTTAAATCATTTATTTATCAAATTGAATAAAAATTAAGAGGATTTAACATAAATATTATTTAATTTTTTATATAACGCATTTAAATTACAAAATTATATAATATTAATGATATTTTATAAACTAATATATTATATGAATTGCTATTAAAAATTTATGTTATAAATATTTAAAATCCCAAGAAATTCAATCATATGTATGCAATTTTAGTTATAAAATATATTTAAAGACATTATATAAATTATAACATATACATATTTGTTATATATTTATTATTATAAATATATATAAACTATTTGATTGCTTATTTATAGTTATAACTTATATATATATTTATACACAATGTTTTCAAGATAATATACATATATCTTATAATAAAATATTTAAATAATCAAGAATTATTTTGATCCTTATCACATCATATATATAAATCAAATATCTTCGAATAAATTTTTTATTTGATTCATTAAAATAAATAAATTTGTAAGAAAAAGATAAATTTAAACTAATTTTTATATATATTGACACACTCATATCCTATTTTTAATTAAGTTAAATTAAATATGAATCATCATAAAATATTTTATAAATTTTGAATACCAAACAATTTGACTATTAATAATATCACAATTTGATTTTTTTTTTAAATTAGCATTTCAAATCATTATGCCATATAAGTAAGGTTATTAAAACATTAAGGCAATTAAGTTATAATTTTAAAAAATCGTATGACGTTAATTATTACCACATTTACAAATTAGGACAAAAACTTATTATTATTTATAAATATTTTAAAAATCTTATCTCATTCCTTAAAAGGAAAAAAAGGCAAGAATTTTCATAGCACAATTCTCCACTTTGTGAGAGACGACGAGCTTTACCATTTCCGGCGAACTATTGCCCACTTCGTCGGCGCCACCCTCGCTCGTCTTTCTCTCTTCCCTCTCCTTCTGTCTCTGAATAAGCCGGCTAAGCCTCACCCTCTTCTTCGAACAGAACTCCCTCAACACCTCTGCAAAAACCGGCTACCACCACCGATTCAATCCGGCCGTCATCCAAAACGAGAAAAAGGAACAAGCTTTGAAGAAATATACAAACCTTCGAAGCTGACGAGGCGGTAAGCCTGACCGATATGGAGGTTGTCGTCCGGTTGAAGAAGCGTCGCGTACTTCACCGCCGTTTCTGCTCCGCCGGAGCAGGTGACGACGGCGACGTAGTAGCCTGGATTGGTGGACATAACATGGCTTACCCTGATTGAATGGTAGATCATCTCGTGCTTACCGTCTGGATGTTCGATCTCAGCTGCCGGCATCACCGTCTCCGCCGCCTGGCAGTTTCCCATTGCTGGTTGCTTTTTTCATTAATAATATTTCTTAAGCTCTCGAAGGTATATATAGATAACATAGGGAAGGAGAAGACGGCAATTGGGCTCTATCGATTGGGAAAAAGCCAGTGGGCCTTTACGGGCTTCAGAGGGAAACGTAGCCCACGAACCTAAATTTCATTGTCACAATATATATATCTTTAGTAAATTTTTTAAAATAAAATAATAAATGCCACTTTATCTTATTTAGTAAAATATAATATTTGAATAGCATATATAATTTAAAATTTTAATTTATTTAAATTATATTTATTCATGAGATACTGAAAAATATGATAAGAATGTATTTTATTTTTTGGATAATAAATTTATTATTTACATTCGTAGATGAGAACCCTAAAAATCATTAAAGCAATCAAAATATAGAATTCCAAAGAATGTTCTTTTTTTTTTTTTTTTTTTACTTAAATGCAAGATATTAACCCTTATGGAGTTATGGCCAATAAATTTTCTTTTTCTTTTAATAAGAAATTCGAAAAATAATTCCTTATGAACTTACTCCTCATCCCCTCAAAATTTTTTCCTCAAAATTCAATTTTTTTATTGGAAAATTTTTAATTATTCATTATTTTTTAATAGGGATTTTTACATACATAACACTTGAAAGTACTGAAAATACATATCAAACACCTAAAATGATATATTTACTTATATACCACCTATTTCTTATACTTATTTCTATTCTAACACTCTGTTAGGTCTCCGTCAAAAAAAGCGTCAAAAAATTTCCTCTTGCCTTCAGTCTCGCGAGGAAACCTACCGGGCCGCTCGTTCGCCGCTCGATCTCCGCTCGGTCGCTGCTCGATCTCCACTCGAAAGTTTTCGCAGGCATTGGCTTTCCTCCGGTCGGTATGCCTAAGCAAATTAAGCCTAAGAAAATCTCGGAATCAAAATTCATGCAGCAAGAAAAGTCAAGCAAGAAAAATCTGTGTTTACTCAATCTGCTACTGTCGGAATCAAAATTCATGCAGCAAGAAAAGTCCAGTTGTTAGAACAGTTTTAATGCAAAATCTAAAGTTCATTACATCAAAATCTATAACAAGAAAATCTGTTACATCAAACTTCAACCTAAATAGTAACAAGAAAATCTGATACATCAAAACTTGGAGACGGCGTGCAAAAGTCGCCGGCGTGCAGAAATCGAACTGGAACAACTGGCGTGGAGAAAAGCTGCGCGGAAATGGTGCGCAGAGTCGCCGGCGTGCAGAAATCGAAGGTTGAGCTGAGTACCCGGCGTGGAGGAATCGACGAGGCTTGGAGACGGCTAGGCGGAGTGACCGGCGTGGAAAAATCGACGACGATCGGGACGATTCCCGCGCAAATGACAAGCTCGGGTAGACGGAGGTAACGGGAGTGGTATTTTAGGTTACCTATTAATGTTTTGGGTGACTGAACAGTAAATATAAAAGTTTTAGTATTAGATAGGTAAATAAGATAGTTTTAAGTGTTATGTATGTAAAAATCCCTTTTTAATAAAATTATTATTCAATTCATTATTTTTTTTTTTTTTACACAGTTTTTTTAATAGATTATTGTTAGACAAATAAGTGTACTCATGATCATCAACGAGATGTAAATGGATTATAGAACTTTTCTTTTTGGGATATTTAGGTCAAATAAGATAAATTCACACACATATCAAATAAATAAGTTTGATAGCTCTCCTTAGTCTCTTGGTTGAGACTTGGGATATTTGGCTGTCAACTAAGAGGTCTCATCAAGTTTTCAGTTTTGTGTTTGTGATGTGTATATCAGTTTATCTTAGGTTTTGTTTGGGCGACTTTCGTACTGTTTCTTATAGGCAACTTTCTAGTAGAAAATTTTAATTTTTTATAATAAAAAATTGCTTTGAGAAACAGTAAGAAAGCCGTCTCAAACCAAGCCTTAATTGACCTAAATGTCCAAAAAACAAAAATGCAAATGCTGAACCCAAAATCTCTTAGTTGATAGCCAAAGCTCCCGACCAATACATCAATATGAGTTGTCAGATTATACTATTTTTAAATATTTTTTTGAACATTTTAAAATTAAAATAACAAATTATGAAAAATATTAAAAAAATTATTTAAAAATAACTTTAAAAAAGATCTAAGATTGTGTGCTTACTCGTTGACGTATATATTTTTATTTCTCCGTAAAGCACTAAATTTTCTGATGAGTTTATATTACAAAACGATGTGGGATTGAAAAAAATAAAAAATAAAGAAAAGTTGGCCTGCCTAACAATGGAGAAGTAATTATTGCTGATTTCTTTTGACAAAATACAGTTCTATTGTGCTTTAATAACCGAAGAAGAATATTGTTATGTGGATATATAACGGTCATGCGCCGTGTTTGAATTTCCATGCCAAAGTAACCTTTCTTTAGGGAACTTTTATTAGGTCTGGTGTAAGGACGTAGAGGAAGGTCCGGTCGGAGGCAAAATCCTGCTAAAAAACTCGGTTTTTGCTCGGTATTGCTAGGTATTATTTGATAATAACGAGGAATACCGCCCTGTGAAGACCAATACCGAGTTATACCGAGCAATACTGAGTTGTACCAAGTTTTTCCTAGGAAAAACTCGGTACAACTTTTGTATAACTCGGTATTGCTCGGTATAGCTCGGTATAACTCGGCATTGGGTCTTCACGTGATGGTATTCCTCGTTATTGTTTGGTATTGCTCGGTATTTCTCATTTTTTGGCGCGATTTGGCCTCCGACCGGACGTTCCTCTAGGTCCGGTCGGAGGACGTAATAATTGTTCTTGTTTAGGGGCTCTTTTGGTTGGTTGAAAAATAAATACAAATTTTTTAAAAAATGTAAGGGATTATATAATTTGGGTGTTTATTTGGTGAAAAAAGATTATAGCATGAGTTTTCAATGAATTAGTTTTTTACTCAGTTTTTTTTTAATGTATTATTGTAGTTGTATTCTGAAACATTCACGACGATACTAAGATATAGAGTTGTGTATAAACTTTGTACAAAGATCTAGCACACACACAGATAAGAGAGATGAGTGCAATGATCATAAGAGACGCTATAAATATTATGTGAAAATACTAAAAATGAGCATAATCTTAGAGTCATGGCTAGCAGTTCTTAGGTCTTTCGTAAGAGCATCCCTCACAGTATACCAAAGTGTAGGTAAGTTTTTAATAATCATAGTGAACTATATATAATGATAACATAGATGTCTCTAATACCTCAGACTTATTATTTATCACCACATTATTTAAGGTTGAATGCCTTCAATATTGCCATGTTTTTATTATGTCATTATCTTGGTACTAATTCTATTTCCTTATTACTTGCAAATATAATGAATTTTGTAGTTATAATTTAATTTCTCCATGTTTGGTCTATACTAGATAAGGTGACAGATACTTGAGAATTTTGATTTATCTAAGTAGCTCTTGCATAAGATGATCGATGGAAAAGAAGTCAACAGAGAATAGAGCGCCAAAGAGCTCTAGATTCGGCACCACAACTCTGCGAGTTTGAAAACTGCAGTAAACAACTTAGAATGAAAAAAAAAAAAAAGAGAGAATACTTACTTAGGATAGCAGGATAGAAGGGAGCAAAGAAAATAAGCAAATTTATATGACAAAATGCCAATAAACTGTGTCTGACTTTAAAACTTCATCAACTACAACACAAATTCAAAATAATTAATAGAATTATAGTTCTTTAGCATTTAAGTAAAGATCAAATAATAGGTTCCAGCATCTCTTGCAAGCGAATATACATACATCATCAGCATATTCAAAATTTTCAATTAATCATGTTACAACCAAGGATTAACCAATAAACTATAAAATGAAAAACCATAGTAGCAGTAAAGAACTGCTTGAATTGGCTAGACAAGTTTGAAAGGATTATCTCCCTCTCTTACAGGACCCAAAACATAAGCAGAAATATATGGACAAGCATCAATGAACTAACAAAAGCATAAAACACCTAATAATCAAAGACCATTGAAAAGGATATACAACTAAAGTACTAAATTGATAGCAAAGACCATTGGAAGGAGTTGAAAGCGGAATGATCATTCCATAGACAAGTTGAGTTGAGCTTTCGGCCATGAGCGAACTTGTTCAAACTTGAGTCTCCTGCTTTCAATCTTAGCAAGATGTTTCTTCCCACTAATATGCGAGTCATAAACAACTTTACTGTTGGAAACAACATCACAAAGAGCACATACCATTATGGCCTCTTCGGCAGCATCTCCTTGAACAACCTTATCCTACTTGGTCTGCAAATCCTCTTTAATTGAAGATGGTTTCTTCACCGCTTCCACATTTGTATTTTGATATTGGTCATATGAATTATTTTTCTTAGAAGTAGCAGATGGCTCCGGAGTAATTTTTTCTTGCAATTTTTGTAGATTTGCCTTGTGTTTTTTTCCCATTTGCGAGTGTTGAAGGTCTCTTGGTTGTTACATTCAATCTTATAAAATTCGCAATAAAAGTTTTCACCTAACTTTTCGGCATGTTTTTCTCCTGCAATGTGTGAGGCAAATGCTATAGCACTGTTGCAAAAATACCAATAATCAGTTTGAAAACAGATCCCTTACTTTTTTCGAATTCTCTTTTAAGACACCAAACTTTTTTGTGAGCTTTCAATGTCATAAACATTTCTCTGCTCTGCATTTAAAGGTCAATGGAAAACGCATAGCGTTCAGTATCTTCCTCGAGCTCCTCAATGGAATCAAGTACTCGAACAACTTCTGTGATAGTAAATGATTTGTTCAGTGCAACAGTAGCTTTGCTTCTAACGGTAGCAGCATCAACTAATTGCTGAATCTGTTTCTGAACACTAGGCAAATCTACAAAAACTACAAGAAAAAATTACTTCGGAGCCAACTGCTACTTCTAAGAAAAATAATTCATATGACCAATATCAAAATACAAATGTGGAAGCGGTGAAGAAACCATCTTCAATTAAAGAGGATTTGCAGACCAAGTAGGATAAGGTTGTTCAAGGAGATGCTGCCGAAGAGGCCATAATGGTATGTGCTCTTTGTGATGTTGTTTCCAACAGTAAAGTTGTTTATGACTCGCATATTAGTGGGAAGAAACATCTTGCTAAGATTGAAAGCAGGAGACTCAAGTTTGAACAAGTTCGCTCATGGCCGAAAGCTCAACTAAGGAATTGAATGGTCCTCTTGGTTTGATTTCTTCTCAGGAGGAGTTGGCTGCTTCCCTCATCAATCACTTTAATGGTTTATACAACTCGGAAATTCCTCCTTGTGAAAATTCTTTCAATATCACGGCTGGTCCTCAAGTCCCAGCTGAGTTATTTCAAGGTCTTATCAGTCCTGTTTCCAATGAAGAAATAAAATCTGTGGTTTTTGCTGGTAAAGCCACTTCTGCTCCGGGTCCGGATGGCTTCTCTTTTGGATTTTATCAAAAAACTTGGCATATTATTGGCTTCCATCTTTGCAGAGCAGTTAAACATTTTTTGCTTCTGGTATTATGCCCAAAGTTTCGAAAGCTACCGCCATTACCCTTATTCCTAAAGGGACTCACTCCGATGCCATTTCAGACTATAGACCTATCTCTTTATGCAATGTTTTTTATAAGATCGTCGCTAAAATCCTTGCCAATAGGTTAAAACCTATTCTTCCTTTTATCATTCACGAAAGTCAGTCTGGATTTATCACTAAGAGATGCTCCACTGATAACATCATCCTTGCTTCTGAAATTTTGAGGGAATTTAAAGGGAATCACAAGTATTTTTGTGCTAAGTTGGACATTAAGAAGGCCTTCGATTCTGTATCTCGCATCTTTTTGATCAATAGATTGAGGCAAAAAGGGTTCCCAGAGATATTTATTAACTGGATTAATGGGTGCATTGGGGAGGTGCATTTCTCGGTTTGCCTGAATGGAGTTTTAGAAGGGTTTTTCCCTTCAAAATCTGGTTTGAGGCAGGGTTGTCCCCTCTCTCCCCTGCTTTTCTGTATTGTTATGGATGCGCTCTCTTCTTGCCTTGAAGCTCATGAGGACTTTGTGGGCATAAGAATTCATAACCTCAATATCAATCACTTGATGTATGCTGACGATCTTCTTGTTTTTGGGTTGGCCAACATGGATAATGTTACTTCTCTTAATGGGATTCTTAAAACTTTCGCTGAAGCTTCTGGCTTGCGCATTAATCCTTTGAAGAGCTCTTTGATACTTTCCAGAAACTTGCATTCTGATACGGTCATTGCTAATACCCTTGGGATTTCTAGGGTGGAGGATTCTATCACTTATTTGGGCATTCCCATTTCCACTACCCGGCTTAAGTTTACTCACTTCCAACCCCTCCTGAGTAGAATTTCTACTCTTCTTGCGGGTTGGAAAGTTAAATTTCTTTCTTTTGCAGGTAGATTACAATACTTAAAGTTCACCATTGCCAACACGATCGCCTATTGGATCCGAGGGGCAATTATACCTAAAGCTTGCTTAAAAACAATCTCTAAAATTTGCTCCAAGTTCCTGTTCTTTGGGAATGTTAATGACAAGAAAATTACATATGATCTCCTGGAAGTCGGTGGTCACTCCCAAAATTAAGGGAGGTTTAGGTCTTCCTTCTTTTGATTACCTTTATCATAAGATGGCTATCTCCTTTTTATTCAGGATGATCAATTACAACTCCTGGTGTGGGATTTGGTATAGGCATAAATACCTTTCACCTTGGAAACCAGCCTCTCCCTCTGCTTCTAAATTTTGGAAGCTGCTTTGCAATGTGGCAGCAAATATAGTTCCGTTCATTTCCCTGTCTGTTCATAGAAGGTGCAATTTATCATTTCTTTGGGACCCGTGGTGCAAGGGGTAAGGCGTTAGCTGACTTGTTTTTCTCAACTGCTCTGGATAAGCTTAAGGTTAATGATGTTATTGTTGAGAATAGGTGGGAGCTTCCTCTTTTTATTCCAAACGTGATTAGAGATGAAATTTTGGAAATTAACATTTTGGGAGACCAACCGGTTATTTTTTGGGAAGGATCCCCCACCCCTTCTCCTAAAAAGGTTCTCTCTGCTTTCTATGGGCATTTGGATAATGTGATATGGTGTAAGTATGTATGGCATAAGAGGCATGCTCTGCGGTATTCCTGTTATTCCTGGATGGCATTTAAAAGGAAGTTGAAAACGGCTGACAACCTCATTGTGAGAGGAATTCCTGTTTTGAGTAATTGCTCTTTTTGTGGTTCTTTTGAGGAGAATCACTCGCATCTCTTTTTTGAGTGTGATTTCTCCTTTTCTATTCTTTCTAGTCTGCTGCCCATTACTGCTAATTTTTATCTTAGGCCGAACATGCTGCAAGTTTTTGATTACTTGGATAATGTGAGGAATTTTGGGAGGCTTGAAAAGCATTTTTGTTTCCTCCTGATGGCTGCCATGATTTACTTCATTTGGAGGGAAAGGAATAATCGAAGATTTAAGCATTGCTGGACATCTCCTGATGGTATTCAAGGTGAAATTATTAATGCCATTCGTGCTAAGACTAGATTGTGGAAAGATTTTGAGAAGCTTAAAGTTTTATTCAGCTGGATTTTGGGATAATGCATCCTTGTTGTGCATTATTTTTTTGGTTGCTATCTGCTTAATTTTCTGGTGCTTGGATTTTGGAACGATGCTGCTTTATAGGGTTATCTTCATTGCTGGATTAAGCTTTATTGTCTTTATGAGACATCCCACTTATTTCTGGGAGTTTGTTCTCATTCCGGTGGCTGATGCTGGTTGGGATATTCAGGTTTTTGCTGGGCAAATTTTGCATTTTGATCAGGACCATCTTTTCAAGGTCTTAATGGAGAATGGGATTTTTGGGACGATGATGACCAAGGACTACATCAATCCGGTGACCTTGGATGGTCTTCAGGCAACCAGGTCTATGTGGGAGGTGATTCTTTACACTGTGATGGTCGGTCTTGCTGGCAACCAGTGCTCTTGCCGGATTTTGAATTTTGTGGCTGGGCTTCATGCTATGTGATGTAGTTCTTATCCTGAGTCCAATTTTCCTTTTTTACAAAATGGTTTTGGCGCTCAATTGGGAGTTTGCTGTTTCTTTCTTTATAGGTTCTGTTTTTGTTATTAAGGTTTTGGGGTGGTATAGGTTTACTTCTATACTTACTTGTAATTGTTTTTGTAACTTTCTTTGATTAATATATGGGCTTTGCCCCAAATTTTCCCAAAAAAAAAAAAAAAAAATCTGTTTCTGAAGCATTTGAGCCTGAAGCATTTGCTCTTGAAGCATAGGCACTCCTGCTGCAGCAGACATTCCAGAATTGGGACAAATATTTTAATTTGCTTCTGTTCCCATTTCCTTTAGATGATGGTTAGGAGGCACTCTTTGAACCACTGTAAGATTGTCGAAGCTCATTTACTATTTTGGCATCTCCAGATAAAGATTTGGTGCTTTCACAGTCTTCAAAATCTTCGTGGTCTTCGTCGGTTGTGACAGGAGGTAAAGATTTAGAATTGGGAGCCCAAGCATTCTCATCACTCATGAACATCTTATCCAGCTTTTCTTCCATCTCAGGGTCGATGCCACTGTATATACCTGAACTTTTTTGGCAGAGGGAAACTCCTAATACAGAAGCACTGGCTAATGTTGAGGAGATATGAAGTCATACCTTACAAGATGCATTTACAGTATTTAAACAAATATGAAAAAAATTATACCTCGATATTTCCTTTCCACCATTCATCAGAGGCATCAATAGTTTTCTGCTTTGAATTCCAACCAAATCCAGCAGCACCCTTCTTCAAATCCTTCCATAGCTTCCACTCTTTTTTCAGTTGATCCCATTTGTTTTTCAATTGCAACAGTGCTATAGCATTTGCCTCACAGCAGGAGAAAAACATGCCAAAACGTCAGGTGAAAACTTTTATTGTGATTTTTGTAAGATTGAATGTAACCGTTAAGAGACATTCATCACTCACAAAATGGGGAAAAAACACTAGGCAAATCTACAAAAACTACAAGAAAAAATTACTTCGGAGCCAACTGCTACTTTTAAGAAAAATATTTCATATAGCCAATATCAAACTACAAATGTGAAAGCGGTGAAGAAATCATCTTCAACTAAAGAAGATTTGCAGACCAAGAAGGATAAGGTTGTTCAAGGAGGTGCTGATGAAGAGGCTATAATGGTATGTGCTCTTTGTGATATTGTTTGCAACAGTAAAGCTGTTTATGACTCCTATATTAGTGGAAAGAAACATCTTGCTAAAATTGAAAGCATGAGACTCAAGTTTGAACAAGTTCGCTCATGGCCGAAGGCTCAACCCAACTTATCTATGGAATGAAATGATCATTCTGCTTTCAGCTTGAAAATCTCGTTTATATAGAATTTTCTAGTACGGAAGCTGCTACCTACTCTCACTAAAGCTGTGTAATATGTCGGGCTATCTTCTTCTTCTTCTTCTTCTTATTATTATTATTATTCTTATTCTTATTACTGTAATCTGTCTTTCAAAGCAAAAGCTCGTGTATTTAAAAGATTTTCTTACATGATATTTATTACAGCTGGGAAAGGCCACTTTCAGTTGGCTAGCTGGTGCTTCCCAACTGAGAAAGGGACCAACTGGCCACATAAGAAGATTTTATTTATTTAAATTTTTTTGGGGTCATCAGAGTCATAAAAGTTAATTTTACTCACACATCATATATACAAACTTCTAACCCAAAGCTCCCAACCAATATAACAAGATGAACTACAAGAAGAAGCTTTTATAGATGTAGGTGCCATCTTTTTTGGTAATTAAGGCTTTGGTTGAATAACTTTCTTAATGCTTTGCTTTTCAAATCTTAACCATAATTTTTTTTACTATAGTTTTTCGCTGCTTTTGAGAATTTCTGTGCTAAGAATTTTCTTTATAAAGCATCTTTTAAAAAAAATTATTTTCACCACAATAGTTTCCTGCTGTGGACAACACTAATATTGCTGTTTGATCACTGATTTGGGCTAGGATTACTTGTGAACATAAGTATTTCCAATCAAATTGGTATCAGAGCAGAAGAAATACAGGAGATTAGCAGCGGAGCTCTATTGGAAGGGGATGCATAAAGATGTGGAGGAGCTAGTGGCGAGGTGTGAAGTGTGCCGAAGAAACAAATATATGACCATGGCCCAAGGAGAATTTATATATAATGATTAAATAGATTTGGTGAAAAAATATTATAGCATGAGTATTCAATGAATTAGGTTTTTACTCAGTTTTTTTTAATGTATTATTGTTGTTGTGTTCTGAAACATGCACGGCGGTACTAAGATATAGAGTTTTGTGTATAAGCTTTGTACAAAGATCTGTCACACACGCAGATAAGAGAGATGAGTGCAATGATCATAAGAGACGCCATAAATTTTATGTGAAAAATCCTAAAAATGGGCAAAATCTCGGAGTCATGCCTAGCAATTATGAGGTCTTTCGTAAGAGCATCCCTCACAGTATACCAAAGTGTAGGTAAATTTTTAATAATAATGATAATTTATATATAATGATTATATAGATGTCTCTAATACCTTAGAGCGATTATTTATTACCACGTACATTATTTAAGGTTGAAGGCCTTCAATGTTTTCATGTTTTTATTATGTCATTATCTTGTTACTAATTCTATTGCCTTATTACTTGCAAATATAATAAATTTGGTAGTTATAATTTAATTTCTCGATGTTTGATCTATACTAGATAAGGTAACAGATACTTGAGAATTTTGATTTATGTAAGTAGCTCTTCCATAAGATGATCGATGGCAAAGAAGTCATTAAATGAAATATTTTTTGGGTGTAGAACGATGGGCTATTAGGACTATTTGATATTTTCTCTTAGATTCTATATGGTTTTATTAGTTTTATGACACCAACTTAATTATGTACCAAAAATCTCGATTGGATTTTAAATTAATGAAATTTATGAAAATTGTTGCGTCCAAGAGTTCTCGTGGCGGTAGATAAATATAAAGTTTAACGTCTTAGGGTTGTACGAAAATCCGGCAAGCAATCAGATAAGAAAATGTGTGTAGCATTCATAGAAGACACCAATATTTTTATGTGGAAAACCCCTGAAAAAAAGGGAAAAACCACAAGGTCTAGCCCAGTTTGAATGAATCCGCTAGTATAACTGTTGATTACAAATGAGGCTCTTCATTGGGAGAAGGCCTTAGTATAACAACCCAAGATCCGTGTAGCGAAAAGATTCTTCTGATCGTTCTATTGCCTCTTTTCTTTTTTTTTTTCTATCGGTTTCCTCATCTATCCATCCATACATATATCCAGAGCCAGAGATAATTACATTACAGAAAAGAAACAGCAGCGGATACTATAATTCACATATAGTACAATCAGAGAACAGACAAAAGAGTCCAAAAGAAATATTTACACTAGCCACACAGGCTACAAAAGAAAGCCTACCAAAGGCTACAAAACAAAAAGCTGAACTCGACAGAAAGATCTTCAAGCTGGAGGCCCAAGGAGAATTTATATATAATGATTAAATAGATTTGGTGAAAAAATATTATAGCATGAGTATTCAATGAATTAGGTTTTTACTCAGTTTTTTTTAATGTATTATTGTTGTTGTGTTCTGAAACATGCACGGCGGTACTAAGATATAGAATTTTGTGTATAAGCTTTGTACAAAGATCTGTCACACACGCAGATAAGAGAGATGAGTGCAATGATCATAAGAGACGCCATAAATTTTATGTGAAAAATCCTAAAAATGGGCAAAATCTCGGAGTCATGCCTAGCAATTATGAGGTCTTTCGTAAGAGCATCCCTCACAGTATACCAAAGTGTAGGTAAATTTTTAATAATAATGATAATTTATATATAATGATTATATAGATGTCTCTAATACCTTAGAGCGATTATTTATCACCACGTACATTATTTAAGGTTGAAGGCCTTCAATGTTTTCATGTTTTTATTATGTCATTATCTTGTTACTAATTCTATTGCCTTATTACTTGCAAATATAATAAATTTGGTAGTTATAATTTAATTTCTCGATGTTTGGTCTATACTAGATAAGGTAACAGATACTTGAGAATTTTGATTTATGTAAGTAGCTCTTCCATAAGATGATCGATGGCAAAGAATTCATTAAATGAAATATTTTTTGGGTGTAGAATGATGGGCTATTAGGACTATTTGATATTTTTTCTTAGATTCTATATGGTTTTATTTGTTTTATGACACCAACTTAATTATGTACCAAAAATCTCGATTGGATTTTAAATGAATGAAATTTATGAAAATTGTTGCCTCCAAGAGTTTTCGCGGCGGTAGATAAATATAAAGTTTAACGTCTTAGGGTTGTACGAAAATCCGGCACGCAATCAGATAAGAAAATGTGTGTAGCTTTCATAGAAGACACCAATATTTTTATGTGGAAAACCCCTGAAAAAGGGGAAAAAATCACAGGGCCTAGCCCAGTTTGAATGAATCCACTAGTATAACTGTTGATTACAAATGAGGCTCTTCATTGGGAGAAGGCCTTAGCTTGATGTATATTTTATAGAGTACATTACATGTTGGGAATACAAAGGGTCACTGTTGACGCATTCGCTTTGTTGGAAGGACTGTAGTCAGTGGGCGACGGAAGTCAGGAGGATTGTAGTCAGCTGGCGACGGAGGTCGGAAGGACTGTAGTCGGCGGGAGACATAAGTCAGGAGGACCATAGTCGGCGGGCGACAGAGATCGGAAAGACTGTAGTCGGCAGGCGACGTAAAGTCAGGAGAACCGTAGTCGGTTGGCGATGGAGGTTGAAAGGACTGTGTATGACAATGAAGGTCAGAAGGACGACGTCAGGTAGAAGTTCAACAATGGAAAGAAATCCATCTTTGGATAGACGTCTAGTGAAAGTCCGATAACCGGTAGAAGTCCGGTGTATGGTAGAAACTTGGCGAAGAGTGAAGGTCCGGCGTCGGGTAGAAGTCCGACTTCTGTTGGTGGCCGAGGAGAACTTCGACTTCACTTGGGCGAAGTTTCAGCGTCAGGAGGGAACTCTGTCGTTAATTGGATAAAATTTCAGCATCCCGTGGAAGTTAGGAAGAATTCTGGCGTCATTTGGAGTTCAGGCGGAACTCCGGCAGTGGTCGAGGAGTCTCTTCCCTCCTATTCTTCTCTTCTTCTTCTCCTCCTTCTTCTTGCTTCAGTCCTTTGCTTCGGCCTCTTCTCATGAGAAATGAGGGGTCTATTTATAGATTTTATGGAGTGACATAGCTTGTAAATGTTGAGTCCAGTAATTAGGTTGTTAAGCCTAAGTAAATGTCCCAAGGCTACCAAGAGGGGGGTGAATTGGTAGTTTTTAAAATTTTAAACCCTCTTAATAATAAAGTTGAACCGAAATAAAATTTTCTTTTAAAGTTAGTAGAAAAATGTTTTTCAACCACAGAGTTATTAAAACTGAAATTTAAAGTGCGGAAACGTAAAAGCTATAAAGTAAATGACACCAGATTTATAGTGGTTCGGTCTATAACCAGACCTACATCCACTCCTCAGAGGCACCCTCTGAGTATTGCACTAATACCACAAAGTGACTCTTCTTTAGCACCCACAGCAAGGCGGAGAAGCCTGTACAAAAACACTCTTTTCACCACTACCCGGTGCGGCAGAGAACCGTCGTCCTTTCACACTCTCCTAGTGTGGGCAGAGAACCCTACGGCTGTTCACACTCTCCAAGTGTAGGCAGAGAACCTTCTTCCTTTCACACTCTCCTAGTGTGGGCAGAGAACCCTCGTCTGTTCACACTCTCCAAGTGTCGGCAGAGAACCCTCGTCTGTTCACACTCTCTCCAAGTGTCGGCAGAGAACCGGACCTTCTTGAATGATCTTCTCACAAGAATCTAGAAGGAAGAAAGAAAAAGAGTGAAGAAATCCAATTTCACAAGTAGAGACTCTTACCTTAGCAATCCAAGTGAAGCCTTCTCGCTCCAGTGGTAGGAATCCTCCTTTGAATGCTCTCTTCCACTCTCTCCTTGGCTATTCTCTCAAGAGGCACGAAGATCAAATGACAAAAAGATTGGGTGGCAGTCTAATTTGGACTATTTATATAAAAGACAAGTGAAACCGCCCAAAAACTGCAAAATTTTCAATTCTGTACGCAGTGGATCGTCCTGTACGATCCTGGATCGTCCTGGACGATTTTACTTAAACGATCTGAAACGACCCAATTTGTATATGTGTACGAACTGACTTCGTACAGCTGATCGTCCTGTACGAACTTGGTTCGTCCAGTACGAACGGTTATTACAAGGTCGGTTCTAGAAACTGCTGAAAACTGTTCTAAGTCGGTTTATCGTTTGAACGAAAATGTGATCGTCTGGACGAAAATTTTCCAGAGAGCCGATCGTCCTGGACGATTATTTATTTCGTCTGGACGAAAATTTTCCAGAGAACCAATCGCCGCGGACGATAATTTGTTTTCGTCTGGACGAAAAATTTCCAGAGAGCTGATCGTCCTGTACGATATTTATTTTCGTCTGGACGAAAATTTTCCAGAGGACTGGTCACCTCGTACGATGATAAAATTCGTCTGGACGAAAATTTTACAGAGAGCCCATCGCCTGGGACGATAATAAATTTCGTCCTGGACGAATAGGACTTAGAAAATTTTTCAAAGCAAGTTCCTATTCGTTCCAAGTGCTCTATAGGAGATAACTGACAGATCGTCCAGTACGATAAATATCGTCCTGTACGATCAGTATAGAATTTCAAGATCTCCTTATTTGTGTGTGTGAGATTTTATTCACTCAATTACAATCACTCCCTTTCAAACTTAATTCAAAAGAAAACACAAACATTAATTAAACAAAATATCTCATGTTGAATTTGAATTGAAGTTTTCGTAGTCTGGAGTCTGATTTTCCTGAAATGTTAGTACACACAAGAGCAAGTGCAAATCTTCTGACATTGTTAGGAGATAACTATACATTTGAACAATAATGTTTGGAATCATCAAAACTACATAAGTTGCATAAATATAACTCATTCAAATAGCAACTATTCAAACAATCTCCCCCTTTTTGATGATGGCAAAACAATTATTATTAGTATGGTTTCAAGTTAAAACACATCTTTTATCTCCTAAACTCCCCCTGAATTTATGAGTACATTAAAATAAGGAGGCATTAAAGAACAATATTTAACGAACAATATTTTTTTTTTTTTTTTCTTAAATTTTAACACAAACTTGCAAACAGAACAACTAAAAAGAGAAAACACAAACATACACAAACTAATAATTTCTCCCCCTTTTTGACAGCAACAAAAAGTTAAGAAGAAAAAGACAAGAAATGTAAATAATTCTATGAAATTCATTATTAAAATTTAATCTAAATGGTGATTGACATAGGGTATGTAATTTTAAACTAAAGATATTAGGTCAATCATAGAAATTCATAAAATTTATGAAATGATATAACATTGTAAGTAAGAAGAATTTTTCAAAGACATGATTCAATTTAGACATTTTGATTATTGAAAATCATTACAAGTCAGATGTAAAAAAAATTCTATATTTCAAAGTTCAAGAGAATATGAATGAACATTAGATCAACTTGAATTAAGAGATTGAACGAATTTGGAAAGAAGAGAATTACCTCATGTGGTGCTTTGCACATCTTTTCAAAGTTTTGTAGCACATTTTTGTGCATTTTTCTTTGGTTGGGCTTATTTTGTGTCTCTTTTCCATTTTGTAAATTTTTGTGAATCCCTTTTGATTTTTGTACATTTGTACACTGTTCAAGAGTAATTTGACCAATTCTTTCCAAAATCTATAATATAAAATTTCAAATTTTTCTAGGTGCATAAATATCATTTGAGCATAGAAATACAAACTAAGAAAACATCAAAATTGCAATAACAATATTAACTTTTATGTAGTCTAAATGAATAGACATGAATTTAAAAGTTCTAAGTACAACAAGTTATAAACAAATTATAAATTTAGAAAGTCTAGATTTTCTAATATAGATAATCTCAAATTACAATCGAATTTAAGTACTATGTAGATTAAAAAATACTAATGAAATTCATAAATATTAGCCACATTTCAAAAGTATTTCGTTTTAATGACTCTTGAAAACCGTCCCCTACAATGAATCGACACATGTTCGTCTGGACGAACTAAAATTTTGTACAGACGAAGTTCGTATTAAAAACTGTCTTATCCACTCAACCGCTGCATTCAATCGTCCCGACGTTTGAGAGAGAAAAAAAATTCGTCCTGGACGATCACAGATCGTACAGACGATCCAATAAAAAACTGCTCTACAAAGGTTTAAATTTTCGCAAACTGTTCCTTTACACATCGTCCCGTACGAAAAAATATTTCGTCCTGGACGATTTCCTCCAAAAAAAAAAATTAATTTTTTTTTTTTTTTTTTTAAATTTTTAAATTAACAAAATCAACAAAAAAATCAATCAGAAAAACACAGAAAACATAAAACAAAATCATAAATCCAAAAAAAAACAATTCATTAAAAACACAAAATTCACAAAATTACAAAAACAAAACACAACAAGTATCAATGTTGCAAAGACATTTTAGTTAAGCATTCAAATCAATAACACCAAGCCTTGTTCTTAAAGTACTGAAGGTATCAAAGGCTAAAGGTTTTGTAAAAATGTCTGCAAGTTGATTTTCAGTTGAAACATGTATGAGTTCAATTTCTCCTTTGGATACGTGATCCCTTATGAAATGATGCCTTATATCGATGTGTTTGGTTCTAGAATGTTGAATAGGATTTTTTTGAAATACAAATAGCACTAGTATTGTCACAATAAATTGGAATAGTGCCTATAGTTAATCCTAAGTCAATCAACTGTTGTTTTTAACCAAAGTACTTGTGCCACACAACTTCCTAATGCAATGTATTCTGCTTCTGCAGTAGATAGTGCCACTGAATTTTGTTTTCTACTAGACCATGAAACTAATGAATTTCCAATGAATTGACATGTTCCAGAAGTGCTTTTCCTATCCACTCTACAGCCTGCAAAGTCAGAATCTGAGTAACCAATAATTTCAAATGAAGAGCTAAACTTAGGATACCAAATTCCTAAGTTTTGAGTTCCTAGTAGATATCTTAAAATCCTTTTTACTGCTGTCAAATGTGATTCTTTTGGATCTGATTGAAATCTAGCACATAGGCAAACACTAAACATAATATCTGGTCGGCTAGCAGTCAAGTAAAGTAAAGATCCAATTATCCCTCTAAATTTCTTTTGATCAACAGATTTTCCCTTAAGGTCCTTATCCAACTGAACTGAAGAACTCATTGGTGTACTAACAGATTTAGCATTGTCCATTTCATATTTTTTGAGGATGTCCTTAATATATTTGTTTTGACTAAGAAAAGTACCTTCCTCAAGTTGCTTAATGCTAAATCCTAGAAAGTAATTTAAATCTCCCATTAGACTCATTTCGAATTCATTACTCATTGTTTTAGAAAAATCATCACAAAGATGTTTATTTGAAGATCCAAAGATGATGTCATCCACATAAATTTGAACAATAAGTATATCCTTTCCAATTTTTCTTAAAAAGAGAGTTGTATCCACACTTCCTTTTTCAAAAGATCTTTCAAGTAGGAAGGTGCTTAACCTCTCATACCAAGCCCTAGGTGCCTGTTTCAATCCATATAATGCCTTTTTTAATTTGAAAACATGATTTGGAAATTTAGAATTTTCAAAACCTGGAGGTTGTTCTACAAAAACATCTTCTTCAATTACTCCATTTAAAAAGGCACTTTTAACATCCATTTGAAACAATTTAAAACCTTTAAAACAGGCAAAGGCTAGTAAAACTCTAATTGCTTCAAGTCTAGCTACAGGGGCAAAAGTTTCCTCAAAATCAATTCCTTCAATTTGATTATACCCCTTAGCTACTAATCTAGCCTTATTTCTAATGACTACTCCTGAGTCATTCATTTTATTTTTGAACACCCACTTGGTTCCAACAACACTTTGATCTTTTGGCCTTGTAGTTAGTTCCCAAACTTTATTTCTTACAAATTGATTTAACTCTTCTTGCATGGCCAATATCCAAAATTCATCTAAAAGTGCTTGATCAATGTTAGTGGGTTCAATAGTTGAAATAAAGGCTGAATGATTGACTTCCTTGTTTAATTCACGCCTAGTTCTAACACCTTCACTTGGTTCACCTATAATTAATTCCTTTGGGTGATTTTTAGAAAATCTCAAATCTCTAGGCAAAGGGTCTTCTCTTTCTATATTTTCTTCCACATTTTCTTCCAAATTTAATCTATCAATCTTTTGGGAGTTTTCTTCAATTTCTTCTTCAACAACTTTTGGCTCTTCCATGTTTTCATTTTCATCAAAAACAACATGTGTGGTTTCTTCAATGACTAAAGTTCTTTTGTTGAATACTCTATAAGATTTTCCAACACTTGAATATCCAACAAAAATTCCTTCATCTGATTTTGGATCAAATTTTCCTAAGGCGGATTTTCCATTATTATGTATGAACACCTTGCAACCAAATACATGTAAATGAGACAAATTTGGTGTTCTACCTTTTACCAATTCATAGGGTGTTTTATTCAAATTTGATCTCACATTTACCCTATTCAGAACATAGCATGCAGTGCTAACCGCCTCAGCCCAAAAATATCTAGGAAGAGAGTATTCTGCTAACATTGCTCGGGCGGCTTCTATTAATGTTCTGTTCTTTCTTTCAACTACTCCATTTTGTTGAGGAGTTCTAGGTGCAGAAAAATTGTGATCAATCCCCTTTTCTTTACAGAAATTTTCAAATCTTTCATTTTCAAATTCTCCTCCATGATCACTTTGTATAGAAATTATTTCACATCATAGTTTTCTTTGTATCCAAGTTGAAAAATTTCTGAATTCCTCAAATGATTCACTCTTATGAAAAAGAAATTTAACCCAGGTGAATCTTGAAAAATCATCTACTATTACAAATCCATATACCTTTCCTCCTAGACTAACCGTGCTTACAGGTCCAAAAAGATCCATGTGAAGAATTTCTAAAGGTTTACTGGTCCTAAGATCTTTATTGGACTTAAAAGAGGACTTCACTTGTTTTCCTAATTGACATGCATCACATAAGTGGTCCTTAGTAAAGTCTAGTTTAGGTATTCCTCTAACCAAATTCTTTTGGGTAATTCTTCTAAGATTTTTCATACTAGAATGACAAAGTCTCCTATGCCAAAGCCATGATTCATCAGAAACAGTTTTCAAACAAAAAGCAGTAGGAGATTGAATACAATTTAAATCTAGCATGTAGACATTGTTCACCATTTTTCCATTTAAAACAATTTTCCCATTTAGGCTAATTATGCAGCTAGTAGGTAAAATTTTTACATTATAGCCCTTATCACATAGCTGACTTATGCTAAGCAAATTATGTTTTAAGCCTTCAACTAATAAAACATTATCTATGAAAAAGTTTTTCAAATTTCCAATCATACCTGATCCAACCACCTTCTTTGTGGTATTATCTCCAAGTGTAACCTTGCCTCCACTCCTGGTTTCCAGCGTTATGAATTGAGCAGTATCTCCAGTCATGTGCTTAGAACATCCGCTGTCCAGGTACCATATACTCTCACGAGGTCTTGTGTGAGAGTATACCTGCAAAATTCTCAAATGTTAGACCTGGGAACCCAAACTAGTTTGGGTTCACCTTTATGAAATTTATAATCAGATGCATGTGTGATATGTCTAGGTTTATGCATCTTAGTTCTCCACACCAAATTAGGTTTCATCTTTAAAGTGCAGGTGTGAGATATATGTCCCAAAAATCCACAATTGTTACATTTAACATTAGGAAAAATATTCCTATGTTTTCTTTCATATGATTGTCTTCTAAAGGATTTCATTAATTTAGGATAATATTTAGGATTTGTAAAATCTTCAAGTTTAGGGGGGTTCCTATTATCCTCGAGAGCTCTTATAGTAAGTTTGTAAAATGAATTCATTTCCTTCAAGATTCGATTTGTATAATTGATTCTATATGTCTTGTGCTCAGATTCATCCTTAAATTTCTTAAATTCTTTTTCAAGTTCAGCATAGGATGATTTTAAATTTTCAAAATTTTTATTCAAGTCATCATATTCATCAAGTAATTTCATGTGGTTGCTATCAATTAAAGCATGATCTTTCCTAAGGATTTCGTGTTCCTTATTAAGCTCTTCCAATTCTAAAACTAAACTAGAATGCATCTTTTTAGTTTTCCTATATGCATCATGCATGTGTTCAGAAACTTCAAACAGTTCATCATAGGTTAAATCACATACCTCTTCTTGATCTGATTGTTCAGCTTTATCTGCCATCAAGCAAAGGTTGGTGACTTCTTCTTCGGTTTCAGTCTCAGATGAGTCTGAAGCTGAGTCCGCCCAAAAAGCCTTTTGAAACTTCTTCTTGCCCTTCTTTACCATTGGTTTCTCCTCTACCTTCTTCTTGCTAGGAGTGGCTTTAAGTTTTGGACAATCAGTTTTTATATGACCTGGTTTCCTGCATTCATAACAAATCACTTCATTAGAAACCCTGCCATTTTTGTTATACTTACCTCTATTCCATTGCTGGCGTCTCTTCTGCTTCCTCTTTAAAAAGCTTCTGAATTGTCTAGTCATCAGTGCTATATCGTCTTCATCCTCAGGTTGTGAGTGTTCACTTTCTGACTCTTCCACATTTAATGCAAGATTCTTGTCCTTTCTTGGTTCACCTGCATCAATCTTTCTTTGACTTACTCCTTGCTCGTAAGCAATGAGTGAACCAAGAAGATTGTCAATAGAATAAATGTTCAGATCTTTTGACTCTGTAATTGCAGTAATTTTAGCATCGTATGCAGTAGGTAAACAACGAAGAATCTTATTAACCATTTCAGCATTAGTTAATTCCCTACCAAGTGCATGCAAAGAGGTGACAATTTGAGTGAATCTTTGTGTACATGTCAGATATAGATTCATTAGGTTTCATGCGAAATAATTCGTAGTCATGTAACAAGATATTGAGTCTTGATTGCTTAACCTCATTTGTCCCTTCATAAGTAATACAAAGTCTATCCCATATGTCTTTTCCGCTTTTTACAAGTGGAAACTCGCATGTAGTCTTCAGATTTTAAAGCACAAAAGAAACTATTTAAACATTTCGCATTTAATTGTGCTAAGTCACGTTCTTCTATAGTCCAATCTGCATAGGGTGTATCTACCCTAATTCCATCAACTAATCTAGTTGGTTTTGTGTAACCTTCCTGGACTAGCATCCACATGCGATAATCAAGTGACTGCAAGAAAGTAGACATGCGTGTTTTCCAAAAATCAAAAGGAATATTGTCAAACAGTGGAGGTCTAGTGATAGAGTAACCCTCAGGTGTGTTTCGGTTTCCAAATGTAGCCATCTACGTTAATCAAAAAGTAGTTCAAACTTATGATTTTGAAACTCTGCTCTGATACCACTTGTTGAGTCCAGTAATTAGGTTGTTAAGCCTAAGTAAATGTCCCAAGGCTACCAAGAGGGGGGTGAATTGGTAGTTTTTAAAATTTTAAACCCTCTTAATAATAAAGTTGAACCGAAATAAAATTTTCTTTTAAAGTTAGTAGAAAAATGTTTTTCAACCACAGAGTTATTAAAACTGAAATTTAAAGTGCGGAAACGTAAAAGCTATAAAGTAAATGACACCAGATTTATAGTGGTTCGGTCTATAACCAGACCTACATCCACTCCTCAGAGGCACCCTCTGAGTATTGCACTAATACCACAAAGTGACTCTTCCTTTAGCACCCACAGCAAGGCGGAGAAGCCTGTACAAAACACTCTTTTCACCACTACCCGGTGCGGCAGAGAACCGTCGTCCTTTCACACTCTCCTAGTGTGGGCAGAGAACCCTACGGCTGTTCACACTCTCCAAGTGTAGGCAGAGAACCTTCTTCCTTTCACACTCTCCTAGTGTGGGCAGAGAACCCTCGTCTGTTCACACTCTCCAAGTGTCGGCAGAGAACCCTCGTCTGTTCACACTCTCCAAGTGTCGGCAGAGAACCGGACCTTCTTGAATGATCTTCTCACAAGAATCTAGAAGGAAGAAAGAAAAAGAGTGAAGAAATCCAATTTCACAAGTAGAGACTCTTACCTTAGCAATCCAAGTGAAGCCTTCTCGCTCCAGTGGTAGGAATCCTCCTTTGAATGCTCTCTTCCACTCTCTCCTTGGCTATTCTCTCAAGAGGCACGAAGATCAAATGACAAAAAGATTGGGTGGCAGTCTAATTTGGACTATTTATATAAAAGACAAGTGAAACCGCCCAAAAACTGCAAATTTTCAATTCTGTACGCAGTGGATCGTCCTGTACGATCCTGGATCGTCCTGGACGATTTTACTTAAACGATCTGAAACGACCCAATTTGTATATGTGTACGAACTGACTTCGTACAGCTGATCGTCCTGTACGAACTTGGTTCGTCCAGTACGAACGGTTATTACAAGGTCGGTTCTAGAAACTGCTGAAAACTGTTCTAAGTCGGTTTATCGTTTGAACGAAAATGTGATCGTCTGGACGAAAATTTTCCAGAGAGCCGATCGTCCTGGACGATTATTTATTTCGTCTGGACGAAAATTTTCCAGAGAACCAATCGCCGCGGACGATAATTTGTTTTCGTCTGGACGAAAAATTTCCAGAGAGCTGATCGTCCTGTACGATATTTATTTTCGTCTGGACGAAAATTTTCCAGAAGACTGGTCGCCTCGTACGATGGTAAAATTCGTCTGGACGAAAATTTTACAGAGAGCCCATCGCCTGGGACGATAATAAATTTCGTCCTGGACGAATAGGACTTAGAAAATTTTTCAAAGCAAGTTCCTATTCGTTCCAAGTGCTCTATAGGAGATAACTGACAGATCGTCCAGTACGATAAATATCGTCCTGTACGATCAGTATAGAATTTCAAGATCTCCTTATTTGTGTGTGTGAGATTTTATTCACTCAATTACAATCACTCCCTTTCAAACTTAATTCAAAAGAAAAGACAAACATCAATTAAACAAAATATCTCATGTTGAATTTGAATTGAAGTTTTCGTAGTCTGGAGTCTGATTTCCTGAAATGTTAGTACACACAAGAGCAAGTGCAAATCTTCTGACATTGTTAGGAGATAACTATACATTTGAACAATAATGTTTGGAATCATCTAAACTACATAAGTTGCATAAATATAACTCATTCAAATAGCAACTATTCAAACAGTAAATAGGTGTGAGATCAGGGACAAATAGGTAGTGGTCGAATGGACGGTTGATATTGAACCCCTTGATCGTGCATTGTTTATCAGACATTTGAAGGTCTTAGTGATGTCGCAATTCGGCGATCTTGGGCTCGTTGGATTTGTCTCGTCGAGCCATTCGATTCGACTATAAGCTCGTTAAAATCGGAGACCGTTTGGTAACTCAAATTGCGGTATAAACTTTCCAACAGCACTTCGGGTACTTGATTTGGGCTCAGATTGAGTTGAATTTGGTGTCGTTGGGTTCGTATTTCCGAGATGCTCAGTTTGACTATAAGTTTGCTGAAATCAGAGTTCATGTGATCCCGATTTTAAATTTTGAAGTTTTCGGGTTGGTTTTGCATCAAAATTCGTGCCCGATCAAGATAATTTTCTGATGACATATCAAATATAAAAACGGATGATTTGTCATGTGTGGAATGTGATGATTGTGTTGATCAATTGAGTTATTTTGTTGCCTCGAATCTCAAGTTTGTCATGTTTGCTGGGGGTGTAGGGGGTTTAAATTTTTTTTTCCCATACAACACTCTCGTGTTGTGTTCCCGAGCACCCCAACACTGAAAGACAAAGAGCAGAGCGCCAAAGAGCTCTAGATTTGCCACCACAGTGTTGCTAGTTTGAAAAATGCAGAGCATCAGACAAAGGTTTGTGTGCTGCAAGTCAGACTGGACAGTTTTCTTTCTCGTTTTTCAAAAGGATTGCATCCCTTGGGTTTCTTTGCTTGGCCTTCTCTTGTATTTCTGAATGTTAGAATAGAGAACAATGCATGCGAGAATAGAAGCAAGGCGAGATCGAGAGAGAAGAGAGATCTGTAATTATTTCTCATCCTTTTAATAGTATATTTTCTTGATGTTATTTGACTCCATGGTTTTTTCACATTAAATCCTAGTGTCATTTATTTTTTCATTGCTTTTACTTTTTTGCTTGTTTCATCATTGTAGTACTGTTTGCTCCTCCTCATCCCCCAAATTATTTTATTTATTGTTTCTTACTTTTATTTTTTGTATCATTTGTAAGGAAAATGAAGATGTTGGATAGGGAAAAATCTTATGGATAAATAATTTTATAGTACAAAAATTTTAATTTTCATACTAAAAGAAGCTTTAAGTAGGAAGAAAGCCATCCCAAATAAAGCCTAAGTCATGAATCATGAATAGGACAACTTAAACAGCTCCATGCGCTCTTGATATGAAGACTTGACCTGCACGAACCAACAAGTACTTGGAGTCATGACAATGGACACCTTTTTTTTATGTGCAACTAAACCCACACACATTAGGTTAGCTTACAAATTTATCATCCTTAGCAGCTATGAGCTTATCAGATAAGCCCATGCATCTTGCTAACATCGACATTGAAAAGTTGTCAATCCCCTTATTAATGCAAAATAATAAAATATTATCTCCAATATGTTACAGCATCTCCAACTTATGCAAGTACTGTTCTCTCCACCCTATCTTGGAAACGTCAATCCATTATTATCGTTGCATTTATGAGCAGATTCATGATTTAGCCTAATAGAATATTCAAGTTGAGACATTATGAGGTGCAAATAAGTTGAGTTGAGCTCGAGCTGGAGATGTTCGACTCGAGCTCAACAATCAAATACCGAGTTCAAGTTTGAGCTCAAAAGACGAGCTCGAGCTCAACTCGTCTCACATCGAGCGGCTTGTCGAGAGCCGTCCCGAACAAGTTAGTAGTCGCGACCTACGTCTTCATGAGCTCCATCGTCGCCAGTTCGACCTCCATTGTCACCATCCCGGCCTCTGTTGTCGCCCTCCCTAGCTCCGTCGTCGACCTTATCGAGCTCCGTCATCATGGTCCTGAGCATTGTCGTCGCCCTCCCAAACTCCGTCTTCGACCTTATCGAGCTCTGCGTCACCGTCCCGAACACTGTCATTGCCCTCCCAACTTCCGTCATCGACATGCCGGCCTACATCGTCGACCTCCCGAGCTCTCCCGTCACCCTCCCGACCTCCGTCGTCGACATCCCGGCCTCCGTCGTCGCTTCCTGGCCCAAATCGAGTCTCCGATTCATTTTCCCGCCCGGCCTCAATGAGTTGCTTGGCTAGCTTGAGCTCGATAAGTCGTCGAGCCTCTTAACGAGTCGAGCTCGAGTAAGTTCATGAGCCGGCTTGACTCGGTTGCACCCGTAGTGGCGAACAAAATCAAACCAGTGCAAATGAGATCTGTTCTGTTTGAAAAAATGTTCTTTTCTATAAGGATGGTTATTAAATTGTGATGAAAAAATATTTTAGTCATTTTAACTATAAATTTAGTCTTTATTATAGAATTTAAAAAAAAACAATAAAAAAGCATGAGAAGTATTCTATGATGCTTGGAATATTTTTTTTTTGTGAGAACTTTAAATAGCCGTACATTCAACGAAACTAGCTCTGAAGACAAATGAGCTAATTTTATCTTCTCAAGTACAATGACTTTTCTGAAGGACTCCTCTGCTCTCTTAGCTTGCTCTCCTCTGGTGTTTACTACTCTGCCCATCATCCTCAACATCAGCGGCGGAGCCAGGATATTTTTCATGTAGGGGCACAAATTATTAAATTTAAGAAAACACTTAATCTTTTTAATCCGAACTTATTACCAGCATTGACGGTTTTAAAATATCTTCTCACAAATATAAACACTTTAGCACTGTAATATTCTAACGAAGAATAAATCTATATCTATACTACTATTATAAAAGAGGCTTGAGTTTCCACCCATAGCAAATCTTGACCATTCATTTTATTTGTTTTAAATTATCTTGTCCCTTCATTGTATTATAAATCATAACTAAATTAAAAAAGAATACATATGTAATTTAATGCCCCTTAAATACACTTTATACTAAATTAATTTTAATTCTTCTAAATGCTTGAGTTTCCCTCCGTTTCAGTATTTAAGCTAAGTTTTCGTCAGTTTCCAAATGAATTAAAGTTACTAATGATCATAATTTTATTTTCTAGCAATTAATACGATTTCAATTTGGGAATTTAACTCGCCATTTTCGGGCTTATATGAGAGTTTGCTCAATTCATATTATATAATGCGAAGTGGAAGCGGAAACATTTCTAGCGACTTGTCAAAATAAATGGATGTGGAAACATCTTAGTTGTAGGGGTCAAACACAATTGAGGTTGAGTGAGTTTTCTTTGATCTTAACTTCAAGTTGAGTCAATAATGATCCATTCTGAATTAAGTTTCGAGCTAATTGGAATAAAAATTTATATTATTTCTCAATATTTGGTTTGTATAAGAAAATGTTTAGTTTTAAAACATTTTTTTTTAAAGAAGAAAAAAATAGCCATCATATTAAAGGGTGTTTGTTATTGTAATTAGTCTCCATAAAACTATAGGCACAAGCAAATTGTTCTTACTTCCAGTACAACTGGAAAGTTACACATCAAGCCAAACAGCTAGCCAAATTGAAGGATAAGGCAACAGCAATGAGCTCGAAAATAGCTTAAACCGCTCGTGCGGCAGTAGCTTCGACGACCTGAGCAGATTTTATGAAGTCTAGAACAAGAGAAGCCTGATGTTCTTGGTGTGCAGTATAGCAATGGTCAGCACCTTCAATGATATGAAGCTTGTTGTTGGGTATTAGTTTGTCAAACTCAAAGCTAGGCATCTTCTGAAGGCACAATTTCATCTGCTGAGGGCATCTCCAACGGAGAACTCCATTTTTCACGTCAAAATACCGCAAAACTTAAAAATGGCGTTGTGTTGCTCCAATCGAACGCCATATTTTTGCTTATGTGCGAAGGTAACGATCCTTCTCCTTTGATGCGTTTATCCGGTTGAGAGAGCAAAATAGCGTGGGTGAACAGTGCAACGCCAATATTGGCGGACATTTTGGCGTTCGGCTGGAGCGACCGAACGAAGCCAAACGCTCGTTTGACGCTCGGTTGGAGATGGTTTGAAGCATGTATAGTCAAGACCCTGCATTCTTTATCAATGGCATGGCATGGTGGACGCATATCTGTGCTTAGACGATCCATTAAGGTCTCTTCAGTAACCCGAAACTCAACTTTTCCTGTTCTATCCTTGACATCAATAAAGCCATCTTTCTTTATTCTTTTCCGGTTGAGAGAGCAAAATACATCATTATGCATAGATGCATAAAGAAAGCACCATATTTCCGCCTTTACTATGCCCGCTAATAGCACAAATTTTGAAGTTTATTAAATATCAAGATACAAATTTTTTTCTGTTATTATGTCCCTATATTTATGTTCATATTTGGATAATAAATTACTTGCTCCTAAAATAAAACAATCCTAAAAATTATAATAAAGAGAAAAATTGCACATAATTGGCTCACTTATTTACCTGTCATGTGAGCTGAAATATTACCTATTATATTGACTAAAGCTGGTTTAAAAACATTCAAAAAAAGGGTCTCAAGCAAAGTTTAAGACTTCGATTAGGACAATTTTATTATTGTTTTGCTTTTCAAATCGTAATCACGACTTCTATTTATCCAATGCTTAAGTTTTTATACTAGAAATATATTTTATATAGTAGCTTTCAAAAAAATAATTTTCTTATCAACAATTTTATCAACATCTTTCTAAAAAATTACATCCCTCCCAAATAAATTCTAAGGCTTCATTTGGGACAGCTTTTTTATTACTTCTTAAAGAAGATTTCTAGTACAAATTATTTAAATTTGGTAATAGAAAGCTGGTTTAAGAATTAGTAAAAAAGCTGTCCCAAACGAAATGGGCCTGACTTTTTTTTGCTACTTTAAAACAGTTTTATAAAATTTTTATACTAAAAAATTATTAAAAAAAAAGAGCAAAAACGCCGTAATCTCAACCGTCCTCCACACGTGTAACAATTTCAAGCTTCAAATACTTTTCTAAAAATTAATAGAGAAAAAAAAAACAAAGCAGAGAAAATTATAGCAAATGGTCAGATTCCGAGCTCCGCAATGCTTTGCAGAGTTGGCTTCCACTGGCTTTGTCCGCACACGCTGCTGTTAGTTCTTCCTCCATTACAAGTAATGCTGGGCCCCACACGATGCACCTACAAAAGCAATTCTCATCATCAGCCGTTCATCCGAGATCAAACGGCAGGCTATTCATGTTCTAGTGGAAGGTAAATCAGTTCGGTATAACGTGGAATATTGAGAGATGTAAATGTTCAAAATAATTTCATTTTTATTTAAATCATTCATTTAACAAATTGAATATAAAATAATTTATCTTTTTATATAACACATTTAAATTACAAAATTTATATGAATTTAAATATATTATATTTAGATAAATTAATATTATTGATATTTTTTATGTAATTTTATAAACTAATATATTATATGAATTGTTATTAAAAATTTATGTTCTAAATACTTAAAATTCCAAGATATACAATCATACCTATGCAATTTCACCTATAAAATAAATTTAAATATATTATACAAATTATATAACATATACATATTTGTTATGTAAATATATAAAATAAATATAACAATAAATAAGCATTAACATAATTTATATATTTATACACATATTTTTTTCAAGATAATATATATACATCTCATAATAAAATATTTGAATAATCAAGAATAATTTTGATCATTATCTCTTTATATATATAAATCAAATATCTTCAGATAAATTTCTTGTTTGATTCATTAAAATAAATAAATTTGTAAGAAAAAGATGAATTTAAACTAGTTTTTAGTCTATCACAATAGAATATTAAAAATAAAAATAAAATTGGGCACCCACACATGGATTAGATTATTATTATTATAATTAAATTAAATTATATATGAATCAACATAAAATATTTTATAAATTTAGAGTATCAAATAATTAACTTGACTATTAATTAACAATATCACAATTTGAAAATTTTTTTTATAATTAGCAATTCAAATAATTATGCCATATAAGTTAGGTTATTAAAACATTAAGGCAATTAAGTTATAATTCTAAAAAATACTATGACGTTAATTATTACCACATTTACAACTTAGGACAAAAACTTATTATTATTTATAAATATTTAAAAAATCTTATCTCATTCCTTAAAAGGAAAAAAAAGGCAAGAATTTTCATAGCACAATTCTCCAATTTGTGAGAGACGACGAGCTTTACCATTTCCGGCGAACTATTACCCACTTCGTCGGCGCCACCCTCCCTCGTCTTTCGCTCCTCCCTCTCCTTCCACCTTTGAATAATCCGGCTCAGCCTCACCCTCTTCTTCGAACCGAACTCCCTCAACACCTCTGCAAAAAAACCGGCTACCACCATCGATTCAATCCAAAACGTGAAAAAGGAACAAACTTTGAAGAAATGTTCAAACCTTCGAAGCTGATGAGGCGGTAATCTTGACCGATATGGAGGCTATCGTCCGGTTGAAGAAGCGTCGCGTACTTCACCGGCGTTTCTTCTCCGCCGCCGCCGGAGCAAGTGACGGCGGCGACATAGTAGCCGGGATTGGTGGACATAACGTGGCTATTCATCACCATCGTCGAAAAAGAACCAATCTCTTTTCTTGCCTTTTGAAGCAGAGACCTCATAGTATAGTTTAGAGGAAAAGATCAAGAAGGGAATTATTGAAGGAGGTGCGTCAGAGGATGAAGTAAAAGTACCTATAATAATTATTCAACGTAGTTTGCAATAGTGATATAGCATTTGACTCACACTTTGCAGGAGAAAAACATGCCAAAAAATCAGGTGAGAACTTTTATTGTGATTTTTGTAAGATTGAATGTAACAGCCAAGAGACATTCAACGCTCATCAAATGTGGAAATAACACAAATCAAAAACACAAAACTGAAAGAAAAAATGACTACAGAGCCATCTGCTACTTCTAAACAAAAACTATATGTTCTTCACATTTGTAGTTTGATATTGGCCATATAAAATATTTTTCTTAGAAGTAGCAGGTGGCTCCGGAGTAATTTTTTTTTGCAATTTTTGTAGATTTGCCTGTGTTTTTTTTCCCCATTTTGTGAGCGTAGAAGGCCTAGCTTCTTCGCCTTCAATTCCTTCCCATTGAAGCCATTCGCCTTCCCTTCGTTCGCCAGATTTCTCTGCTTCCATCCTCCGCCTGCGCCATTTTTTTGCCCTTGAGAATGGGAGATCCAAAGATCCGCCACTGTGCGGTGAATCTCCTCTGCACGTACGATCTTCTCGTGCAATCTGAAACCCCCTTCGCTCCTTCTCTTTTCTCTTACCCGCGATCTCCTCCATTGAGTCGAACTCGCTCGCTGGATTCCGAGATCTCGCGGATTGTGGCTCGCTGGATAAGTATATATATTAAAAGCCTTCATACTCAATGAAAGACAACAGTAATCTGTCAATATTCATAGAGCAAGCCTGATGAGCCTGAGGGTGAGAAAATACAAGATTACCCTTAAGCTGATCTATTTGAACGATGAGGATTTACAGCCGTAAAGAGTAACATAAAGGCAAGTGGAGCAGAGTAGTTTTAAACTTTAATTATGAAGATAAGTAACTAGCTGTAGAAGCAGACTTTTGCAGGGATGCACTGTTACATACATTCAATGAAATTAGCTCTGAAGACAAATGAGCTAATTTTATCTTTTCAAGTACATGACTTTTACACAGCTCATTTTGACCTGTTGGTTGAGAGCTTATGCTACCAACTAAGAGGTATTGGGTTCGAATATTTGTGTATACGTTGAAGGACTTCTCTGCTCTCTTTAGCTTGCTCTCCTCTCGCCCATCATCATCATGATCCTCATCACGTCAAAGAAGGCACGGCTGTATTGCTGTGGAAAGTGGGTTGGCCGGGCGGCTTCATTTCAGCAAGCTGAAATAAAAATAAGATCCGCTCAACTATTTTTAGTTTAGAGAAAAAGAAGAATAAAATTATTTAAGGAGGTGGGTCAGCGGATGAAATAAAAATTTGTAAAATATACAAGTTTGCTAATGGCCGAAAGCTCAACTAAACTTGTTCGTGGTATGATCATTCTGCTTTCAACTCCTTACGTGGAGTGATCAACTTGTTCGTGGAGTGATCATTCCACAAACAAGTTTAGTTGAGCTTTCGGCCATCATCCGTTGACGCAACTCCTTAAATAATTTTCTTCTCTTTTTTTTCTCCAAACTAAAAATAGTTGAGCGGATCTTCATTTTTCTTTCAGTTTGCTGAAATGAAGCCGCTGCTAGGATCGGGAGCTGGGGTTGGGGCTGCACGAGCGTTTGAGCGCAGCGTAGAGTTGGTGGCTTTTGGGAATCCTGTAATCCATGAGATGCTGCAGGTTCAAAGGTCCAATGAAGATATATATAAACGGCAGAGCTTATGAATATCAAAATTAAATAAAAAGAGCTTATATGGACTTCTAGATAATTATTATTTTAATAATATTATTATTATTATATTTAAATAGAATTAAACCGATTAATTATATTTAAAAAAACTAATTGTTTCAGTTTAATAATATAAATTTTGTAATTTAAATATTAAAATTCAGTTTATATTTTATGAATTTAAGTTAGAATTTAAATGCTTATTTAAAAATTTATTGTTAATTTAAGATTAAAAAAATGTTATATTTTAAAAGAATAGAAAACATTTTTGAATGACTTTAAACATTATATAAAACATTTTAGATTATGGGATAACTGTAAGAAAACCTACTGAAGGAAAAAAATGCAGTAGAAGAAGAAGACGAAGGTGATGGAAGAAGAATAAAAACAGAACAAAATTATAGAGAAGAAAAACCACACTTCTTGTCTTCCACTTCTTTCACGGGAGTGTAGAAGACGATGGAGGCATAGAGAACTACCGAACTCAAGAACATAAGCAGAAGAAGAAACAGAGAATAGAGAAAGTTAATCTATCTTATTCATGATACAGTATAGTCTATTTATAGATACAGTTAATACAATTTTGAGTTATGACTCAGGATAAGAATAAGCTTAACATATCACATATCATTTTAGTCTTTGATCTGTAGTCTTCTGTATAAGCTCTCATACTCCCCGGCAAGCCGACGGGTTAGGAACAGCCGTCAGTTTGAGAAATTCCACTAGTGTTTTGCAAATTACAAATGGCTGATTCGTCCCACAAATCGGGGTAATCAGATTACAATTCGTTTCTTCAAGCAAGTTTACAAAGTTTTGCAAAATCTCAGCGTTTCCCGAAAATCCGGCAGAGTTCCGGCGTATTCAGGCGGCGGAAAGAGCTTTGGCGGTGGTCGAGAAGGAGAGGATTCTCCTTTTCCCTTTTCTCCTCTTCTTCTCTTCTTCTCTCTCTCCACTTCAGTCCCCCTTGTGAAGAATGAGGGCTATATTTATATTTTTTTGGAGTGGCATAGCCCGTAAATAGGTGTGAGATCAAGAGCGAATTGGGAGTGGTTTGAATAGACGGCCAATATTGAATCTTTTGATCATGCACTATTTGTTGGACATTTGAAGGCCTTAATGATGTCGGAATTTGGCCATCTTGGGCTCGTTGGATTTGTCTCGTCGAGTTGCTCGATTCAAGTATAAGCTCGTTAAAATCGGAGACCGTTTGTTAACTCAAATTGCGGTTTGAACGTTCCAACAGTGCTTCGGGTCCTTGATTCGGACCCATTTGGGCTTGGATTGGGTCGAATTTGGTTTCGTTGGGTTAGTATTTCCGAGACGCTCAATTTGACTATAAGCTCGCTGAAATCGTAGTTCGAATGCACTTGATTTTAATTTTTGAAGTATCCGAATAGATTTTGCCTCGAGATTCGTGCTTGATCAAGATAATTAAATGAGAATACATCAAGATTCTAACCACACCACATAATGATGAATTGAACACATAATATTACCTTAAAAACTAGCATCGGCCTAGTAGTTTGATCCATAATTTAGGTTATAAAGCAGCTCCCTTCGACCTTGACCGCCCATCATATAACCGAATTGATGAACAAGAGATTGTAACCGCTCATCACTATCGACGTCTAACTCACGAGAGCATCTTCTTCGGACCTTCTTAAGCATCTCCTTTGAGGGTGTGAATCCTGCATCAACCTGGCAGTGACAATGAATTATTACATGTGATGAAAATGGAATAAAATTAGTATTAAGATGGAGGAATTATTATGTGTGGTCATCGAACCATCCGGGGGCAAATCAGGATGCGCCACGTCACCATATACACAGCAAAAAAGTAACATGATGCATCCTGATTCGCCTCTGGACAGTATTCGGTGACCGCACGTAATAATTTCTCATTGAGATGAGTTGTACTTCAATCAGATTTATTTTGAGATGACTGTAATATGAATTTTTATTTATTCATCATGTATTGCACTCATCTCAAATAAATCTAATGGGTATACTCTCCCTCTTTATCAAAAATTTATTTCCAACAGAAATGAATATTAGTGCAAACATGCAGCAAACCATTTCATCTATCACAAGAAGCGCAGCTTTGGGATCTCGGTTGGCAAGATGTGCATCCACAAGCAATGTATATGTTGTGGCATTAGGTTTGACGCCCAAACTGACTAAATGCTCAAAAACCTTACAAGCCGCTGATGTCTGTCACAAGAATAAAGTTGAAAATTGCATAAATTTGAAGAAATAATTATAATCTTTAGAGAAAAATCTTGTGAAAGAATATTGTATGAAAGATATACCTTTTTAACTTTTCCAAATGCGCACGTGAGAGCATTGTAGGAATGTATATCAGGTGTTAATCCAATCTTTTTAGCTATTGCCTCAAACGTCTCATTTGCCTGGTCGAGATCCCATATGTTTGCACAACCTAATACAACACAGTTGAGAGCAGCAACTGACTTGTAAGGAGGATCTGAATTACTTAAGTTCTCCAATTGAACATAAACCTGTTATTTAATTAAGCAAGCAGCAGATACATTATAGAAAGACCAGTATAACATGAAACAAAAAATAAATTGATTAAAGTTACAATACCTAATATTACTATACCAGGCAAAATAATACAATGAAAAAGTGATCTCTTCAATCTTGTATGTTGCATCGATATAAAGGCTATGGGTGAGAGGATTCATTATTATGTGCGGACGCCGAACGCCATCTGGAGACCAATCAGAATGTGCCACATCACCCCTTTACTCGGTACCACGGCTCGGTGATGCTCAGTACCGCTCGGGACCGCCGCTCGATCTTGCTAACGTGGCGCATTCTGGTTGGTCTGCGAACGGCGTTCTGTATCCGGTCTCTGCACATAATAATTTCTAGTGTGAGAGAGGCATATTCAATCAGGAAAAACTTAAAAAAAGCCAGTACTATAGTTCCAATAAGGCTCATAATTTGATTCGGAGACTGAATAAAGCTTGGACTCAGTTGGACTTGAATTAAATGGAGCTAACTCAAATCAGATTGATGTGTTCATTCATGTATGAACATGTACTAGAAGCATTTAATTATACTTGTATTAATGCACATATCATGAATGCAGCTTTACATGTATATATGTATGAATGGATGGATGTATGAATGTATGTAACCAAAATATGTTTTAGGAGATAAAAACTTGATCTAAATAGCGCATGAATTATTAGCCTCAATAGAAAAAAAAAAGACATGGCTTGAATCATAATTAGAGAGCTAGGACAAATCAAGTTGAATAGAACCATTAGATTTGGATTGCAAATGACAAATGACTACAAGACCTGATTGTTTCCAAAACAAACCTTTATGATGCGCAGAGTAATATGAAAGTAAATTTAAGACAAAAAAAATTCATGACAACGAAGAAAAGTGTCATAATATTCGCATTTTTAAAACAAATAAAAAAAAAATAAAATAAAACGCATAAAAGCATAACTAGACTAGCAAAAGGACCAAAGCACACAGTAGTACAACTTAATTTATACATTTTGCAAGAGATATGAGCTGACAAGCATGAAAAAAGAATCGAACTACAAATGGACCAAAATCATACCGAGTCCAAAGTTGAGAATCCATTCTTGTAGCAAGCAGTAACCAACGAGCCTAAAGAAGTAAAAGGAGAAAACAACTCATTATCAACATCCTTAGAGTTCCCATAAGCTGTTTCAAGCTCATTAAGGGTTCGTTTGATTGCGCCATTCCTTTTGCATAAGCCGGTACTATTAGTAAACAAAGTTTTTCCAAAAATTTTTTAAGCAAACTATTATTTGTTTGGTTACATTTTTTTTGTTGTCGAGTACGCAAACGTAAAATCTGATTAAAATACATATTTTCCATCAAACAATCAGTAAATATTTTAGAGACGACCCAGATCTTCATTGTATCTTCAATGCTGATCAACTTCCGATGGCTCCAATACCGCGACGGCACGCTGCACCACAATCGGAATCACTTCGTTTGATTTCAAGGTGACCGGTAAGGAGAAGACGCCATCCCATATTCACTCTCTCAAACCTACGGACCACCGCAGATGCCGGTGAGAAGACGCCATCCCATATCCACCCTGCTGGCCAAATGCTGAAACCTCTCTCGATAGTCTGCTACAGACCCCTCCTGTACTAGGGCAAAGAACTGCTCGTAGAAGTCTCCTCCCCGATCGGTTTGGAAACGCTCTAACAAACTGTCCTTGAATTCTCCCCAGCTCCGGATAGGTCTCCTCTAATCTCTCCACTGGTACCAAGAGAGTGCCTTCCCTTCCAGGCACAAACCTGCTGCCGATAACTTTTCCTCCTCCGTCAATCTGTTAACAGCAAAGTACCTCTCCACTTTGTAGATCCAGCCGTAGGCATCCTCCCCTTCAAAAATGGGCATTTTCAATTTCCTTACTTTCCGATCCCCGCCATTCCCCCTTAGACCTCCATAGTTTCCCCTCTCCCATGTGCCTGGACCCCCCCATGTCTCCCGATCTTCCCTTGCTCTGCCTTGTCCCAATCCCCCTTCAAAATACCCTCTCCGATCTTCAAAAGTAGCTTCCCGGCGCCCATGATAACCCTCCCGATGCTCCCAACCAGCACCTCTTGGTTCCACGCCTCCGTAGCCTTGCCTTTCCCCATATCTTCCTCCTCTCTCCTCCATTTGGAAGGGTTCCAAATGAGGTCTTCCCCTACTCCCTTCCACGATCTCCACCTCCTCCTCCCGATGGATTTCAGATTGGTGTTCTTCGCTGCTTGCCCTTTTGCATCAGACGCCGCCGATTGGGTTTGAAACTCCAACATCTTCTTCATCATATCCAGTAGATCGGCCACTTGCCCCTCCATGGAAGACATTCTTTCCTCCACGGTCTCCTTGATTTGATTTATTTCTCCTTCAATTCTCTCCTCCAGAGCATCCACCTTCTTAGCCGCCATCTCCTACGACTTGCAAATTATGAGAAGATCTCAGGATTTGAAAAAAAAAATTCAGCAAATTTCTCCTTCGCCGGTGCAATTTCAGCCGCTGAAATCAGACAAAAACAGCCCACGATTTGTCCCAAGACTTGCTCTGATACCAATTTGATAGGAAATACTTGACTTGATTTCAAGTATTTCCTATTCACTTTCTAGCAATTATCCAAGCAAAAACTGCTGCTCACAGCAGAAAAACAGCAAAAACAGGGAAAAATCTGGGAAATACAGCGAGAAAACTAGAGAAGAATCTTGTATTTTTACTAATAGATGCAAGGAAAATAGCAAAGATACAAGGATCCTCTATTCGAGAGGAGGATCGCACTCTCCCAAATCTCTAGATTACGATCTAGAGCCCAAATCAACAAGAAGAACAAGAGAAAATTCAAAACAAAATCACATAAACCTAAACCTCCCCTTTACTCCCTACTTAATGCATACAATTCAAAATAGATACAAAAGGACCTAATTGCCCTCACTTCCCCTCATTTTGGCTCCAAGAAGCAACTTGAAATTCAAGTGGACCCCGCCTCTAGCCTCATGCGGCTTTCCGCCTCATGTCCGCCCGCCCTCCTCCTTCGGTAAACCTGAACCAGCCCATTGGATTGGGCCGGCTGGACCGGTCCAGGGAGGACCGGTCTAACATTACCGCCCTCCCAAAGAACCACCTTGTCCTCAAGGTGGAAGTCAGGAAACTGTTGCTTCATCCGCTCGAATGGCTCCCACGTGGCCTCGTAGTCAGGGAGATTCTTCCATTTGATCAGGACTTTTGTGGTTCCATCTGCTTTTTGGCGAACCTCCATGAGCTCCAAAGGTTCCAATATCATTTCCATCTCCTCCGTTAATGTTCCTGGTAACTCAGAACTGGTAGCATAATTTCCAATGGCTCTCCTTAGCTGGGATACATAAAAAACTGGATGGATCGTCGCTGTTGGTGGTAACTTCAGACGATATGCCACAGCTCCAATTTTCTCCAGTACTTCATAAGGACCGAAGTACCTTGAAGCAAGCTTCTCATTCCTTCGATTGGAGATCATTTTCTGTCGATATGGGTGGAGTTTCAAAAATACCTTCTCGCCCACCTCAAACTGAATATCCTTCCGATGCCCATCAGCCTGTTTCTTCATGATCTGTTGAGCCTTCAACAGATGTCATTTTAACTCTTCCAGTATCTTATCCCTCTCCTCCAAATACTCCTCTACTGAAGACACGAGTGTGCTGCTACTCCCAAAATGCACCAAGTGGGGTGGATCCCTTTCGTACAATACCTTAAATGGAGTCATCTGAGAGGCTGAATGAAAAGAGGTGTTGTACCAGTACTCGACCCATGATAGTCATTTAGCCCATAACTTGGGTGTTTCTGATGCGATGCACCTCAGATAAGTTTCCAAGCTCCTGTTGACTACTTCTGTTTGGCCATCTGTCTGTGGGTGGTACGCCGTACTTCTCTTTAGCACTGTCCCCTGCAGTCTGAATAATTCCTTCCAGAAATGGCTGAGAAACACTTTATCTCTGTCTGAGACTATCGCTTCTGGTACTCCGTGTAGTCTGACTATCTCCCTGATGAAGGCTGACGCTACTGACACTGCGGTATATGGATGGCGTAGAGGAATAAAATGAGCATATTTGCTCAATCTATCCACTACCACCAATATCACTGTGAATCCCTCAGAGCGGGGTAGCCCATCAATGAAGTCCATAGATATCTCCTCCCAGACTCGTCCTGGTAAAGCCAAAGGCTGCAGTAACCCTCCTAGTGACATAGCTAGATACTTCTTTCTTTGGCATATCTCACACCTGGATACCATCTCTTCCACAACTTTGTGCATACCTTTCCAGTACAGCTCTGCCGCTAGTCTCCTATAGGTCTTTAGCACTCCTGAATGACCTCCCATTGCAGTTCCGTGGAACTCCTGGAGCAATTGTGGGATGTGTACTGACATTTTGGGCAGCACAAACCTCCCCTGATACAACAATCTCTCCCCTTCCAATGAGTACCCTGGATGGCTGCCCTTTTCCTTCACTAACTCAGCTCTGATCTTGCTTAATTCCTCATCTTTAGCACTCTCCTCCTTTATGGCTTCCCAATCTAGCATCATTGGGATTGACACAGCTACTGCCTGCAGTTCACCCATGCACCTGGACAATGCGTCTGCTGCCTTATTTTCTACCCCGGGCCTGTACTGAATTTCAAAATCATACCCGAGCAGTTTTGATAGCTACCTCTGATGCTCCTCTGTCACCATGCGCTGCTCCAGCAAATATTTCAGGCTCCGTTGGTCGGTCCGGACGATGAAATGTCTTCCAAGTAAGGACGCCACTTTTGGATGGCCAAAACAATTGCCATCAATTCCCTCTCATAGACAGATTTCAAACGGGCCCTGGCAGTCAACACTTGGCTGAAATAAACAATGGGCTTGTGGCTCTGCATCAGCACTACTCCTAGCCTGTATCCTGATGCATCTGTCTCCACTATAAAGGCCTGAGTAAAATCCGGTAAAGCTAAGACCGACACTGTGGTCATAGCTTTCTTCACTGCTCAAATGCTGTCGTAGCTGCCTCCCCCCATAAGAAGCCATCAATTCCCTCTCATAGACAGATTTCAAACAGGCCCTGGCAGTCAACACTTGGCTGAAATAAACAATGGGCTTGTGGCTCTGCATCAGCACTACTCCTAGCCCGTATCCTGATGCATCTGTCTCCACTATAAAGGCCTGAGTAAAATCCGGTAAAGCTAAGACCGACACTGTGGTCATAGCTTTCTTCACTGCTCAAATGCTGTCGTAGCTGCCTCCCCCCATAAGAAGCCATCAATTCCCTCTCATAGACAGATTTCAAACGGGCCCCTGGCAGTCAACACTTGGCTGAAATAAACAATGGGCTTGTGGCTCTGCATCAGCACTACTCCTAGCCCGTATCCTGATGCATCTGTCTCCACTATAAAGGCCTGAGTAAAATCCGGTAAAGCTAAGACCGACACTGTGGTCATAGCTTTCTTCACTGCTCAAATGCTGTCGTAGCTGCCTCCCCCCATAAGAAGCCATCAATTCCCTCTCATAGACAGATTTCAAACGGGCCCTGGCAGTCAACACTTGGCTGAAATAAACAATGGGCTTGTGGCTCTGCATCAGCACTACTCCTAGCCCGTATCCTGATGCATCTGTCTCCACTATAAAGGCCTGAGTAAAATCCGGTAAAGCTAAGACCGACATTGTGGTCATAGCTTTCTTCACTGCTCAAATGCTGTCGTAGCTGCCTCCCCCCATAAGAAGCCATCAATTCCCTCTCATAGATAGATTTCAAACGGGCCCTGGCAGTCAACACTTGGCTGAAATAAACAATGGGCTTGTGGCTCTGCATCAGCACTACTCCTAGCCCGTATCTTGATGCATCTGTCTCCACTATAAAGGCCTGAGTAAAATCCGGTAAAGCTAAGACCGACACTGTGGTCATAGCTTTCTTCACTGCTCAAATGCTGTCGTAGCTGCCTCCCCCCATAAGAAGCCATCTTTCTTCAGCTGCTCTGTGAGTGGCCAAGTTATAGTGCTGTATCCCTTCACGAATCTTCTGTAGTACCCTGTAAGCCCTAGGAATCCCCTCAGCTCCTTTAGATTTTTGGGCAATGGCCACTTAAGCATGGCTTCAATCTTGGACTGATCTGCTGCTACCCCTTCCTTGGATACTACATGACCCAGGAACTCCACACTAGCTTGTGCGAAGCAGTACTTCTTCAAGTTAGCTCTCAGCTGGTGCTCCTGGAGAACCTCTAACACCTTCCTCAAGTGCCCCCAGTGCTCTTCCTCTGTTCTGCTATACACTAAGATGTCATCGAAGAATACCAAAACAAATCGCCTCAGATACTGTTTGAAAATCGTATTCATGAGTGCCTGAAAAGTGGCTGGAGCATTGGTGAGGCCAAAGGGCATCACCAGGAACTCATAGTGACCCTCATGAGTTCTAAAAGCGGTCTTGGGCACATCTTCCTTCTTCATTCGAATCTGATGGTATCCAGATTTCAGATCGATCTTGCTGAAAATCACCGTTCCACTCAATTCATCCAACAATTCGTCAATCACTGGTATGGGAAACTTATCAGGTACCATTTCCTTGTTGAGTGCACGGTAGTTTACACAAAACCGCCAACTGCCATCCTTCTTCTTTATCAATAGAACAGGACTAGAGAACGGGCTGGTGCTGGGTCTGATGATCCCTGCCTCCAACATTTCTCTGATCAACTTTTCTATTTCATCCTTCTGAAACTGAGGGTAACGGTAAGGTCGTACGCTTACCGGTGATACTCCCTCTCTTAATGTGATGGCGTGCTCCTGCTCCATGGGTGGTGGCAACCCTAGAGGGGGTTGAAAAACCTCCTCGAACTCCTGGATCAACGGCTACACAGAGAGGGGTATGTCTCCCCCTTCCTCCCCATTCATTCCCTCTAAGCTATGTAACTCCACCAAATAGCCTTCCCCTTCCTCCTGAATTGTTTTGATAAGGGATTTCAGAGAAACCCCTGCCTTGGTCAGCCCTGCATCCCCTTGAATCACCATTTTCCTTCCACCCTTCCTCAACTCCATCCGCAGTGTGCCCCAATTGATTTTGGTTTCCCCCAAGGTCTGCAACCACTTCATCCCCAGGATGACATCCGTACTCCCTAGTTCCAGGGGAAGGAAGTCTTCCTTCACCTGTATGCCTTGGATTTTCAGCACCACTCCTTTGCAAATTCCTCTTCCCATTTCAACCTTCCCAGTGCCCATCATCACCCCATAGCCCCCAGTATCCACTAACTTCATTCCCAGCATCTCCACAATTTGGGTGGAAATGAAATTGTGGGTTGCCCCACTATCAATCAACACGACTCCACGGTCAGCTATCTCTCCCTTCACCTTCATGGTGTGACTCGAAGTGAATCCCACTACAGAGTTGAGAGAGACTTCTGTCACATCCAGATGCATCTTTTCCTCCACCTCTGAATCGCTTCCCCCACCCTCTTCGTCTTCCTCGTCTTCACAAACGAGGAGAACTTGAAGAGTTCGATCTCTGCACTTGTGCCCTGACATGTATTTTTCATCACATCGGAAACACAGCCCTTTCGTTCTCTTCTCTTGCATTTCCTTGTCAGTGAGCCTCTTGAACTGTCCCCCTTTCCTCCTCCTGTTGCCTTTTCCTTTGGAATTTCTTTCATCCCTCCTGGGGAAGCTCCCTTGGTGGCTAGGTGGGTAGTTGTCCACCTGTAAGTGCCTCCTGAGCTACTACTACTCCTCGCTCCCTTCTCCAGGTTCTTTGGTTTTCGACCAACTGTGCAAGCTTCATGGCCTCCCCTAGGTCCCTGGGCATCAGGACCTTCACCGTTGCTCGCACCTCAGCCTTTAACCCCTTAATAAAATTTCCCTCCAGCACCGTCTCAGACAAGCGCTCCACCCTGCTGGCCAAATGCTCAAACCTCTCTCGATAGTCTGCTACAGACCCCTCCGGTACTAGGGACAAGAACTACTCGTAGAAGTCTCCTCCCCGATCGGTTTGGAAACGCTCTAACAAACTGTCCTTGAATTCTCCCCAACTCCGGATAGGTCTCCTCTGATCTATCAACTGGTACCAAGAGAGTGCCTTCCCTTCCAAGCACAAACCTGCTGCCGATAACTTTTCCTCCTCCGTCAATCCGTTAACAGCAAAGTACCTCTCCACTTTGTAGATCCAGTCGTAGGCATCCTCCCCTTCAAAAATGGGCATTTTCAATTTCCTTACCTTCCGATCACCGCCATTCCCCCTTAGACCTCCATAGTTTCCCCTCTCCCATGTGCCTGGACCCCTCCATGTCTCCTGATCTTCCCTTGCTCTGCCTTGTCCCAATCCCCCTTCAAAATACCCTATCCGATCTTCAAAAGTAGCTTCACGGCGCCCATGATAACCCTCCCGATGCTCCCAACCAGCACCTCTTGGTTCCACGCCTCCGTAGCCTTGCCTTTCCCCATATCTTCCTCCTCTCTCCTCCATTTGGAAGGGTTCCAAATGAGGTCTTCCCCTACTCCCTTCCACGATCTCCACCTCCTCCTCCTCCCGATGGATTTCAGAGTTGGTGTTCTTCGCTGCTTGCCCTTTTGCATCAGACGCCGCCGATTGGGTTTGAAACTCCAACATCTTCTTCATCATATCCCGTAGATCGGCCACTTGCCCCTCCATGGAAGACATTCGTTCCTCCACGGTCTCCTTGATTTGATTTATTTCTCCTTCAATTCTCTCCTCCAGAGCATCCACCTTCTTTGCCGCCATCTCCTACGGCTTGCAAATTATGAGAAGATCTCAGGATTTGAAAAAAAAATTTCAGCAAATTTCTCCTTCGCCGGTGCAATTTCAGCCGCTGAAATCAGACAAAAACAGCCCACGATTTGTCCCAAGACTTGCTCTGATACCAATTTGATAGGAAATACTTGATTTCAAGTATTTCCTATTCACTTTCTAGCAATTATCCAAGCAAAAACTGCTGCTCACAGCAGAAAAACTGCAAAAACAGGGAAAAATCTGGGAAATACAGCGAGAAAACTAGAGAAGAATCTTGTATTTTTACTAATAGATGCAAGGAAAATAGCAAAGATACAAGGATCCTCTATTCGAGAGGAGGACCGCACTCTCCCAAATCTCTAGAATACGATCTAGAGCCCAAATCAACAAGAAGAACAAGAGAAACTTCAAAACAAAATCACATAACCCTAAACCTCCCATTTACTCCCTACTTAATGCATACAATTCAAAATAGATACAAAAGGACCTAATTGCCCTCACTTCCCCTCATTTTGGCTCCAAGAAGCAACTTGAAATTCAAGTGGACCCCGCCTCTAGCCTCATGCGGCTTCCGCCTCATGTCCGCCCGCCCTCCTCCTTCAGTAAACCTGAACCGGCCCATTAGATTGGGCCGGCTGGACTGGTCCAGGGAGGACCGATCTAACAGAGTACTTTAAATATATTAGTATTCTTAAAAAATATTAAGTTTATCACTAATAGTAATTATAGTTATTATTTATATTAATGAAGAGTAACAGGGGTCGAACCAGCCCTAATTTTTAGGGGGTGCAAACTTATAAGTCATGTATGTCAGGGGTCAAAGAGGGCAGCGCCCCTGACCAAAAGGGGGTTCCAGCCCTGAAGAGTAAGATATTTTTATTAAAATCATAATATAGAAAATATATTAATATATATAATTTTAAAATAAATATTAAAAAATACATATTTTCTTTATATAACAAATAATGTCATAAAAAAATCAATTCGTATTTAGAATAAAAGCTCAAAATAACAGTATAAATATGCCACTATTGTTAGATATTGAGAGACTAACCTATAAAGATAAAAGAGAGAACAAATTTATCTTATTTCATTCACAAAAGAACAGCTCATATAATAAAATTTTACTATCTTACAACTATTTCATTAAAGGCAATTTTGATGGTGAAATATGCATATCCAATGGTAATGAGACTAATTGTGAATTAGAAAGAGAAATGAAACAAACAAATCAAATAATAGTCAACTATTATAAATCTTAATATTTTGAATTAATCATGTAAATGAATGTGAACATAAATGAAGAGAAGCATATAAGATTATAATTCAATAAAAGAAAAGGATAATGATAAAAATAAAAATCTACATTTAGATAGACTTTGATGCATATATTTGAATGTTAAACAATTACAAATATATAGATAGTAAGCTAAGTGTGGAAATATAAGAACATTAAGATGAGAATAATAAGCTTCCAAGCTTATTATGGTGGTGGCGTCATCCCCCCTTCTTAGCATACCTTTTTTTTTAATAAAAACCCAAAAGGGCCTCCACATTAATCAAGAATATGATACAAGTACATAAAAGACAGAGCTTGCTAATGCTCCCAAGAGCAACAATAAAGAAGGTAAGAGGAATGAACCAAAAATCAGACTACAAAATAAAGAGTAAATCAAAATAAAACATTAGAAGATGAAAAGATCCTAAGATTCGGACTCATAAAAGAAGCTTCGCACACCCGCCCCCAAGCCAAACAAGGGCCTTCCACTTGAGGCTGCAAAACATGATCCAAAACAAGCCGCAAAAGCCCACAAAAGTCTCCCAAACCATAAGATTAATGGCCACCAAGGTTGCCAGCAAGCAAGCAAGGGACCAAGTGGTGGCACTTGTAAGTTCAAATGCAAAAAAAAAAAAAAAGTATAAATTTCATATTAAAAACAACAAATAGTATCGATTATGTGGTATTTAATAAAAAAGTAAAAAAATAAATAGTACAAAATCACCATCATCATTGATTAGGATGTATTAAATAAAAAGCTAAAAAATATACAGTATAAACTACAATCAACCTAGGAAAAGAACAACAACAAAAGCTATATACCAAAAAGAAGTAATTAAATGAATTGAAAATAAAAAATCTTCATACAAGTGACATGACATGATTATGTTGAATTCTAAAAGCTATATTGCTTGCAGTCAGAATTGAATGCAGAAGGTATTAACCAAAAATACCGTAATCAAGTAAGTTAACATGAGCAGAGATACCTTCACATGAAGACATTTTAAGTCTTCAAGGGAGATGGAGAGAGAGCGATGAAGAAGGAGATCTTCAAGGGAGACCAAGAGAGTTAGCAATGGTGGAGATGAAGAACTTCAAGACAAAGCAATGAATCGAAAATAAAAAAATCTTCATATGAGTACACATATGAATAATTGCTAAATTGATTCTAAAATGCAAAAGAGCTATAATTTTAACAATGAAGTTCATTAAAAAAAAAATCAATCAAATATGATGAATATACAAAATTCTAAAAGCCATCTTGCATGTAGTTAGACCTAATAAATATATATTTCCTCTTGAACCGCTTTGTAGCAAAAATCAAGAAATTAAATACTAAGGTAAGCTTTAATTAATATGCTCCATATCTCCATTGCTGATGTAAGTCAACATCAAAAGGGTGGCCAGTGGCCACCATCTCATCGAATAGTTGGAGGGAAGGAAAAATTGGAGTATTACAAGTGTTAGGTTTTAATTGTCCTACCAAGGGTGAAGACCTGCAAGCAAAAGAGTTAGCAGTAACCGATTGGAGAAGAGAAGCAGAGGAGCTCAAGAATGAGATTTCATTTCATCTTATTTCAGCTGTGCTACAGTGTGATTTATATAGAGAAGAACTGAGAGCAGAATATTCTTTCCATTAGGCACAGTACCGGGAGATCGGGACAGCTGCGGTGGCCTGCTGCCAGTCAGGGAAGGTGGAGCTGCCGCAGTCAAATGTCAGGCTTAGGCTTCGTTTGGGACGGCTTTTTTATTGCTTTCTAAAATGGAGTTTTAGTACAAAAATAAAAAATTTTGTAATAAAACTCCGTTTTAGAGAGCAGTAAAAAAGTCGTCCCAAACGAAGCCTTAGTGGCCACATGGTTGTGGTTGCTTACACCAAGGCTAAGGTATTTAAACAACAATAACAAGAACGATAGTTTATTTTGACAATCTTAAAAGACTTACATTCTTCAGGAGCAATAAAATGTTCTTCTATTATTGACTTACATTCTTCATGAGCAATAAAATTTCAATGGATAGATCAAAATAAATATTTCACTTGTGCACACAGCCATTTATACGATATTTGTGAGAAATAATTTAATGAAGAAGAGAAGATATGACAACCATTACAAAGGTAAATTTCATATATGAATTAACATAAATTGCCTCTCATTAAAAATCTTGAACAATAGAAACCGGGTAATATTTGCCATAGGATAGGAACATAAAAGAACCACGAATCTTCACTTAATAATGTGAACAAGGAATCTCATAAATTTAATTGAGGATAATTGTAACATAATATTTTGCAATCATTGAAATTTTAAATCAAAAATTTTAGATAAAAATGAAAAGATAAGATCCTATATTAGGATAAATAGCACAAATTCTACCAGCATTAAAAAAAGAAAAAGATTACAACAAAACAAAAATTTGTATAATTCACTAAGTTCTATACCAACAATGAATGAAAACCTAGCCCAAAGTTAAAAATCCGGAGTGGGGCCTATGCGTTAATATCCAAACTTTCAATTACAAAGTCCTTAGAAGATCAAACACAGGATGTTTCAGAAAATTATCACTATAAGCACCAAAATTAGCAAGCCAGTCCGCACAGGCATTACCTTCACGATAAATATGGGAGATAGTAACATTAAGCAAGGAGAGAGCCATTCTAATTTTTTTGATAGTGTAAAAGTCCTGAGGGAAACAAACATCATTATTAGAAATAATATGAATAACAAGAGTAGAATCAACCTCAATGTTAACATTCTGTAAACCCATCCTCAAACAAACTTGTAAGCCTTGATACAAACCCATCAGCTCAGAAGTTAAAACAGAACAAGAAGGCAGAGGACCAGAGAAAGCCGCAATGGGATTACCTTGAGAATTTCTGATAATACCACTCATCCCAGCTTTAGTAGCATTAACAGAGCCGTTAGTATTCAGTTTGACATAAGGATCATAGGGTTTAGCCCACCTCACAATAAGATCCCTATTAATTCTAATGCCCTCATTATGAACCCCAAAGTGATCAGCCAAAAAATGGCTGTTAGTAAAGTTCTTAATAGAAATGAGATTGACAGCAATCAACTGCAAAATTTTATACCTCACTTTGGATATAATATGATTAGCATTCATCTTAATACTCAAATGCTTAGACTCATTTCTACTATTCCAGAGATACCAAATGATCACAACAGGAAGTAAATTACGAATATGACCTTTGCCATCAGAAAACCAAATTTTGAGAGTACCAGCCAACTCTAAATTAGCATTAAACAAACCAATACCATGCAAATTAAAGAAATGAGACCAAACTTTACTAGCAATAGACCCATTCAAGAAAACATGTTGTAAGCTTTCAATGTTGAAACAAGATTGACATTTAAAAACAATAATAAAACCTTTTTTCCAAAGAATATTATCAATAGAAACAAAACCTTTAAGGAACCTCCAAGCAAGCAGGGAATAAGATAAAAGAATTGTATTATGCCAAAGAGATTTAAAGATCGTAGAGCATCACCTTTAATTCTAGTCTCCTCCCAAACTGTTTTAAAATAAAATCATCAGAGGGAGACAACTTGAACATAATTTTATCCTTGACTTGCAAATGTAAAGGGATTTGAATAATTTTCTCAATGATATCATAAGGAACCGCCTCCTGTAGCTTAGGAATGTTCCAACCCCCATTGTAAATGAATTCACTAACTCTAGTATTAACAATAGAATGAGTGTTAAGGTAAGTATCAATAGATTCAGTACCCAACCAATTGTCTTGCCAAAAAGCAACCTCCCCAATACCAATACCCCATTGGATGTACTTCTCAACTTCCCATTTAATCTTACACATTCTTCTCTAAACCCGGGAATCCGAACTTTTATAATGGCAGGCCATAGGATTAAGATTCTTACAATATTTCACATTCATGAATTTAGCCCATAAACTGTTGTTAGATCTAAATGAAAACCAGAGTTTGTGAGAAAAAACATGAGCAGTGTCAAAAATAGACTTACACCCAAGCGACCCTTCATTATAAACACCACAAACTTTTCTCCAAGAGGCCCAATTGATACAAGCTTTATTATTAGTGCCCCCCCCCGAAAAATTTGTTAATCATCTTCTCCATCCTCATACAGACATTAGCAGGAGGTTGCAAAGTGTGAAACAAAAAAATCGGAATAGAGTTTAAAACACTTTTTATCAAGGTTAATCTACCACCAAAAGAAAGAAAATTAGAAGACCAATTTAGAAACATTTTTTGGAAAGTAGTAAAAATATTATCAAATAGAAAAATCTTTTTTCTATCTTTAAAGAGAGGAGTACCAAGGTACTTAATAGGAAGAGAAGACTGGTTAAAATCACACTCTTGTAATGCCATTGACTCTAGTGTTATTCCCAGAAGAACCAGTAATAAAGTTGCTCTTCTCCCTATTTATAGAGAGACCACTAATAAGCTGAAAAGATGATAAAAACTAGCAAGACATTTAACATTTTTAATCGAAGCATTAGAAAAAATAATAAAGTCGTCAGTAAAGCTAAAGTGAGTAATAGGAGGACCACCAATAGTACGAAAATTAAGCATAGGGTGCCTCCTATAGAGATTCTCAATCCCTCTAGAAAGATATTCCATAGCTAAAATAAAAAGAGAAGGGAGGGGAAAAAGGATCCCCTTGTCTAAACCCATGCTTAGAAGGGAAAAATCCGTGATTATTCCCATTGATAATAAGAGAGAAAAAGCAGTTCTCAATACTATTCTTGATAAGCATCAGAAAATACTCGTTAAACCCCATTGTAAAGGAAATCCCACTTCAAATTAATTATATTAATGTAAATTCAAACTCAAAACTAGAAAATATATAAAATTTGCATTAAAAATAGCAATCAATAGTATTGATTAAGAAGTATTAAGCAAAAAAACTAAACAAAATAAGTTTCATAAAACCACACCCAACCTAGATCGCATTAAAAAAAAAACTAAAAAAAAATAGAAGATTGCATAATTAATAAAATATCTGATCCTTTTATGGCGGAAAGAAAGAAGAAGAAGACGAAGATGATGAAAGAACAAGGAGAAGGTAAAAAATCCGGGATGGTCTTAGCTGAGGCTTTTCCTCTCCAGTTAACCCACTGATGCTAAAATATAACAAGCATACAGATTAACTTTTAATTAAAGTTGAAAAAAAAAAACTTTCACAATTCATCATTTACCTTTCATGTATTTGGTTTGCAAGAGTACAAGGCGAATCAATTGCGGGTGGTTGGCCGGGGTGAGGAATTGCAGAGGGGTTGAAATGGCTGGTCATGCAGGTAGGTGCTGGTGGGAGAGGCCAACGATAGTGGAGCGTACAAGGGTAGAACGACGTGCAAACTAAAACAGGGTCACGACTTCGATTGAGATGTTTGAGGCTATGAAACAAATCGAGGCGAAGAGGCTTCTTTAGAGGAGAATAGTCAGAGAATCGCAAGGAGAAAAAGATCGTTACCTTTACGGCGAGCTCCCTTCGTGACTTCCGATCAAAGATTGCTCTGAGCTCATGTTGTGACTTCCGATTCACAGGAGAAGGAGAATACACATTAAAAATGTTGCAATAGAAGAAGAGAATAAGAAATGGTAGACAAATAGGCGAGTAAGAAAAAGAGGGAGGGAGAAGGCGAACCGGAAACATAGGAAAAATGGGGAATACTATCATTAATATACATGAATTTGTAAATATTCATGTTTACAAAGAACCTCATTAATATAATTATAATAATTAAAATGGAAGGGTGAGATTTGATTTGAATAATTAAAATTAATTAAAATGAATGGCCAAGATTTAATGTGGAAGGAAATTCAAGGTTTGGCTTAGGAAAAAGAAATCAAATTCCAATAATTTAACAATTGGAATTGGAATAATAGAAAATCTAAACTATCAATACTCTTTTTTTTAATTTAATAATATGTTAATACAAGAGTGATTATATATAAGTAATAGAGTAGAGAATTATATGAATATGTTACAAAAGTTTGAGTGCTTAATATGAGGATATTTTACAATAATAATGATTATAAAATTCTACCATAAATATTAGACATATTCTAATATTGATATGATAATAAATAATTAAAATTAATTCTAATATAAAAGAGGTACATGCTCTTAATTTTTCTATGTTGAGAAATGTTCTCATGGTTTCTAGAGGGAGGGTCTTGATTGGTTTCATTAGAGGTGCAAACGGGTCGAGTTTATCTCGAGTCATGCATAACTTAAGCTTGGCTCGTCGTAATGGCTGTGAGCTCGCGGGCAACTCATGAGGCGTAAGGTCGGTTCCAATCCCGCTTTCGCGTCCAACAAAATACTTTCTTCTTTCAATCAGGCAATTTAAGAATAGCCAAAATTTGAAATTTTACTGAAAAAACTATGGTCAACATTAAATTTCAGCAATATATTAAGTCCACGTTTCAAAAAAAAACAAGACGTATAATGAAGTAAAGAACAACTTTCTTGTGATGAAAAGATCAAATATTTTCCTACCACATGATTTGAACATAAACACAACGAAATTAGATATTATACGATGGGAATGCAAAGTAGAATGTAGCAACATGCAACATAAATATGAGAGTTGGGAACATGTTGAATTAAAAAGAAACTTCAATTGATGAATACCAAAGTCAATGCCAATTATAAACAAATGTTGTTGTTATTTAGGTACAATTAAAGCTTCAGAAAACAAGAGATAAAAAGGTAAAACGCTTCCTTAGAACTGCATTATAACTTGTCACAATCTTGATTCAAAATAGGCATTCAAAGATCAGGTACAGGCATTTAGCTCGTCAAAAATAAATATGGCAATCAAAGAATATAACATTAGACCAAAGATAACGACCATTTTTAAGTATCTGGTATGAATATAACATTTGATCATAGATGGAAGAACAAATTTTAAATATTTGATGTCAAGTCATTCATTTAAGATAATATATGAAAAATCTCTATATAAAGTTTCTTAAAAATAATCATATATAAAATAGTCCTCAGTTAGCATAGAAAATAGTGATCATAGAAACATAAAACCTCTCAACCATAGTTTCAAAAAAAAAAGGAACAATAGAAAAGTATACATATTTAATTTTTAGAAACCGAGCAAACAATGCTATGCACAGAAAATAACCAGTTGGATTCATTTGCTATCAGTATATAATAAGAAAATAGGATCAAAAATAAATGAAGGATATATTCAGCCATACCTTAAACTGCTTAGTCACATCCCTTATTAATGATCCAGAAACTTCGATCCAAGCCTTTGAGAACAATGAACAAGCCGACAACACAAAAACTATGTAAAAAAGAATATTGAGTGGATTTGCAGCCATATCTGCCAGCCAAACTATACCACAATTCCAACAAAAGGACCACATAAATAACATGAAAAATAAGGCTTAACAGCAAAAAAAGTGTTGCATTTTGTATGATCAACAACAAGATGAATACATGATAGCAAGACATGAAATACTATAATACCTTGGACCTTGCAGTTGTTCAGCAGAAATAATATCTTAAAAAGTCAAAGAAACTTTTGAGGAAAAGCGCACGTTGAAGCATCGAAAACATGATTTTGATAATACTAACAATAGTTAGTCGTGATAGTAGTAATAGTATATATATATATATATATATATATATATATATATATATATATATATATGAAATATCGTATGACATCACTCTCTCGCTCATTATTTATTCAGCCAATAACGTCTCAGCTGCCGAAGTATCACCATACCCGTTGGCCTAATATCAAGAATAGATAAGGCAGTGGGCAAAGCCCAATTGGTGAATTGGTTTCTTGACAATAAAAAGTATATAACTTTCAGATAAATGCATCAAGAAGCTAGTGAAATGGAAGAATCTAGCTTCCGGTTCCAATACACATCAAGCGTGCTTCCCTGAACACAACAAGATAGCCTAAGAAAATAATAACTCAAATTAAATCCAACATTTTAATGTGCCAAACGAAATCATCTCTACTACTAACCATTATAAATCAAATCAACAAAACTAAATTCAACCAAAACACATTTCAATAAGAAAAAGCACAACAATAAAAAATCGAAGCTACAATCAACTTGTCTGTTACCTTGTAGGCATCGAAATGATCCCTCTTGATCATATTCCCCATATTTGCGAACATGGAGATGGTGAGGAAAGTGCCGAAAATCTGTCTCAGATCCACAACAGCTTAATCTGTAAGCAAACTCGATTGTTAACCTTTGGGGTGAAGCTAATGAGAAAGTAGATCATGAGGACCCAGATGCATGGAGGACCACACTGGGCTCCTTGGATTGACGATGCGAGTCGACGATGCGAGTCGTCCGACCCTATCTACTGTTCTGCACACGAGATAAATATTAAGAATGAGAGAAGAATTGTGAGGAGGAGGAGCCCGATGACGTCTCATCTTTCGCGTGAAGAAACGAAGAGCCGGAAGGAAACGCCAAGGAGTGTTAAGCAGTAGAATGAGGGAAGAGGAGGAGCCTGACGCCTCATATCCCGCGCAAAAAAACATAGGGCTAGAATTAATGCAGCATTAACGAACCTTTTTTTATCATTATTGGAGTGATTTAATAGAAGAGAGGTTTAAATGAAAAATAAGATTTAATTACAATCGAAATAATGCACGGCTTTAATATAGTCAAAAATGAAGCCACATTTATGCATTTAATTTAATTGTTGTAGTATAACATTTGATTATAACTAGTAAAAATATAGTCAAATCCATTTTATAAATAATTAAAGCAGCTGCATTAAAGCCGTTAAAATTCCATGTACTTTTATATATAACCGTTAAAATTTTATGTACACATTTCAACCGTTAAATTTTGATTAAAGTAACGCTAAGTCAAGAATTTATTAAATAGAATAAATATTAAAATTAAGTTTTAAAATTAATTTGGAATGAAGTCTACATAAAGAGCATTAAATTATATAAGTATTAATCGAATATTCGTCGCTCCGCTAGGGTTTTTTGCTCCGGGTGCTCCCTCGCCCTACGGGGGGTTTTCTCCCGGCGACCTCCTGGCTTCAAGAAAGTTTTCTCATTTTCCTTCTTCCTCTTGTATTTGGAGTAGTTTTTTGGTTGGTTTTGTTTTCGATTTTTGCCGGCTGTGCCGGTATGCCGAGTGCTAACTCCAGGACCCTGGATTTTTCGGTGGGGGTTCTCACTCTCGTTCTTTTCTTGAAGCACTTGCTGGTTCCAAGAATTCTTTTCCGGATTTGCATGCTTCGACCTTCCGTGGATTACCTTATTTGTGGATTTCCAATGAAGAAATCGACGAGCTGGCCGCCCCTTTTCAGTTCTCATTAGTTGGCTTTTTCCCCTCCAAAAGGCCTTCTCTAGAAGCTATTCGTAATTTTTTTTTCAATTTAAAGCTTAAAAGTGAGTTTTCTGTCACTGTTCTGGACCCCTCTCATATTTTGACCAAGCTTTCTATTGATCTAGATTATTGTAGGGTGTTCTGTCACCGCGCTTACCTTGTATATAACTGCTATATGAAATTAACGAAGTGGTCTCCTAGTTTAGATATCGGTGTTGAGTCTCCGGTTATCCCAATATGGATTTCGTTTCCTTGTCTTCGGCCTCATTCCTTCGCTCCTCGAATTCTATTTGGGCTTGAAAAATTGTTTGGCAAGCCCTTGAAAATTGATGAAGCCACAGCTGTCGGTACCCGTCCATCCAATGTTCGGGTGTTGGTTGAGCTAGACATTACCAAATCTTACCCTAAACAAGTTTGGTTAGTTTCAAAAGCTTTAGGTTACGTTCAAGAGGTAGTTTTTTATGAGTTTCCTCAGTTCTGTGCGGGTTGCAAATGTATTGGGCATTCCTTGGGAAATTGTCGTCCTGTTACGTATGTTCTTCCGAATGTTTCTTCAAGCCCTTTAGCTAATTTACCCCCTCAATGTGTTGATAATGTTATTTCGAATTCTGATCCTACTGATGTAGAGGTTTTGGGGGGTGAGCTAGCTAATACTGAGAATATACCTAAAGTTTTACCGACTGCATTTTCTCTGTCTGTTTCCCCTGTTGTTGAGGGAGGCTCTGGCCAGTTGTTTGATGTTAACTCTATTGGGTTGCCTGGTGCGGCGGAAGCCTTTTGGCTGTTGTTCAGGTGCCAGAAATTAGTGTGGTTTTGGGCTCTTCTCCAGTTTTGGATCAGTTGGATCCCGAGCGCCCTTTGTTGCCTGGTTTGGATGATGCGGCTGTTTCTGAAGAGAGATTGAATGTTTCTGGTGGGTTGGGTGATTTACCGGTTTTGGGTGTTTTAAATGGTTGTGAACGGCTACAGAATGTTGGTGTGTCTGTGGCTCCTAATGAGGTGTGTGGTACTTCAGGAACGTTGATTAATTCTCAAAATTTAGTTAATGTGCCTGTGAGTCTTTTGGCTTCGCAAGCTATGATGTACCAGTTGGGTGGTACTTCAGGAATGGATGTTCGATCCCATGGTGATGGGTTGCACTTTTCTTCTGAATATGAATCGGAATTCAAATTTCTACGGTGGTTCAGATCCTGGCAACGAGTTTAAGCTGGTGTGTGATAGACCTCTCAATGTTGCTTCTAGTGGGAAATTTCGCGGTAGAGGCGGTAGAAGAAGATAATTTTGTTTCATTTCTGTTTTTCCCTTCTGAATTTTCGGATTTGCTTATCGGTCGGATTTGGTTGGTTGGAGGTTTGCGGGGCTATGATGTGCTGGGGCTCGTATCCCCTTTCGCCTAGCTAGTGGCAACCTTAGGTGTTTTCATCAATTGGCTTGGTTCGATCAGCGTTTTATTCATCTAACTGGATGGTCCTTGCTCGACTTTGGGGATGCTAGGAGCCCCGGCAATTTACTGAGCCCTCTCTTTGTAGGGTTTATCCCTATTTTGTTTAGGTGTTTTCTCTTAGATGGTGTATCTTCTTTTATTGTAGTTGTGCATCTTATTGTTGTATGTATATATATATATATATATATATATATATATATATATATATATATATATATATATATATATATATATATATATATATATATATATATATATATATATATAAGTATTATTTTTGAAATATTATTTATTTATATTGTAATGAATAGCCAAGATAATTTAAGAAGAAATAAAATAGATGACCAAGATTTACTAGAGAAGGAAATTCAAGCCCCTTTTATAATAGTATAGATTTAAACAATTAAATAAAATTGAATTTATTATTAATTAAGTAGAACAATTACGTTATGAATCTTTAATTTATTATGATATAATTTTTAGAATTATTAAATATTTATAATATAATGAAGGGTTAGGATAATATTTTAAGAATTGAAATAAAAGGTCATGATTGAAAAGTTGTAATGGAGCAATTAATTTTTAGAGATACGAAGTGTTTATAATGAATGTTGTAGATTAATTTAAAATGTATAGATGAAGGATCCAGATTTGCTATGGGTGGATTCCCAAGCCACACTTATATAGTAGTATAGTATAGATAATATAGATTTCTTTGCTATGTATGGTGTGCGATAAAGTCAAGATCAAATTACTCCTTGGATGGTAAGAACCAAAGCCTGCTAGCGAAGAATGACAAGGATGTACCAAAGAGCAGTCATGAATATATTGCTGCTTACACTACTAATTCTTATGAATTAGCTACATCAACACAAAATTTTAGAGCCGATTATCTCCTCGGAGAGGGGTGGCTTTGGTCGAGTATATAAATGAAGCTTAGAAAGTATTAACCATTTATTTTTCTTATTTTGGATCTTAGTGTTTTAGTCTCTTAATTATAATGATTTTTAATTATTTATTAAGTCAATTAAATCTAAGCATCAATATATCAGCATAACATCAAATAGTTAGAACAAAGTTAATCATTGCGAAGATGATCAAATAAAAAAGCTACTGTTTAGTTTTTTTTTTTTTTTTTAATAGAAGCTTCTTGCATAACCTGGTCAATTTTATAAAATGATCAAAAATAAATAATTATAGAATTTACACAATTATTATATAAAATTAATATCTATAACTTTCCACTAAGATAATTAATAAATACTATTATTTATAAAAATAAAATTAATAATTTTGTCTTTTTATCAAAGAGTAGTATACATGCAAATTTAGCTTTCTAATATTTTTTTTATTATTTTTTTAAATTTTAATCACATACACATGATGCACGTGTTTTTTATTTAGATATCCTGTCATAAATTATTTTTAAATTTTAATTATATATTTCTTATATTGCATTTATATTAGTACTACTATATAAAAGTGAATTGGAATTCCAGTCATAGCAAATCTTGATTGTTCATTTTTTAAATTTTAAAATAGTCTAAAGTCCATTTATGACTCTTCAAATAGCATTACCAATTGCATTTAAAAAAACGAATTGGTAACATTTGAAGTGTACTAGTTTTATTGCACGTGCACAAAGTGCATGTTGCTAAAAAAATATTATTAAAAAGCTCAAATTATTGTATGAAAAAATTAATAAAATTTGTGTTATTCTTCAAATATACTCATTCAAGTAAAATTAAAGATCTGAAGAAAGTTTATGTATAATGTGAGGGTTCCCAACCAATTTATTTTTTTACATCAATATACCATGTGTTAGAAGACTAAATTTGTTAGTCAAAGCTATAAAAAAAAAAAAAAACCATTACGAGAAATATTCAAATCAATTGGCGGGTAGGCAAACAAGGTAACTCATGATAAAAATTCTAATATTTCAAAGCAACACTGATACTGTGAAAGAAATTTGATATCAGCGATGGCAACATACATATAAGCCGTAGACAATGAGTGATAAGGATGTCTTCAAGTGTTAAGGATTGCATATTTTTATGAAATATATAAATAAATAGTTATACAAGTTAAGCAACACGAAAGCCTTCCAACTGATGTAATAAACAAGGAAGAAGGAACTCATACAAGGTCAAAGTTACAGATAAAATTAACTAAGAGATATTTTCATATGCAAGCATTAAATTGGTCTAGCAAACAAAACAACTGACCGATCCTGCAATACCTATGGACTCAGGTGGCAGCATTTGCCTAGATAAGGCCCCATTGCTCATGGAATCTGATTTAATATAATTTAGGACATTTCATTGTCATACTATGTATGATCTTTTCAGAAATGATCCCATAGAATAGACGCAAAAGCCTCGTACAGAGAAATTTCGATCAGCAAACTCATTGCATGAATATCTATCTCGATCACACTTGCCATTGTTGCGGCCAAAAGCTTTGTTTTCTTCTAAATTGTAAATGTTCATGAATCTAAAACAAAAAAAAACTGGAAAAGGAATGTGGCCGTATCTGATACTTCTTCCACACTGGTGCTATCAACAGAGGACAGATCACAATGTGATTGGTCAGCCAATTTTAATTACCCTCATTTGGATCATTTTGAAAGGCCTTACACACGAACAATAGATCTCAGTACTCCCCAGGGCATGCACAATTACCTGGAGGATTTCACATCTAGTACTTTCTACAAATGTTATGTAAAGTTACAACAAAGAGCATTCAATCAACGCAAAAATCTAAACCCGATTCCAAAAGGAAGTTCATTGCAATTCCAATAGTGATATATAAATGCAAGTAGTGATCATGCACTATACCAATGTCAGCTACACTGCACGATAACTGAATTTATTATGCATTAGCATGCAAAGATTCAACACTTAAATACAAATTTAATAATATTCTGAGAGGCAAAGTAATAAAATAAAACAAAAAATCTGGACTCAATTCCATAATTTCATGACTCTTCCAATAGCAAAATAAATGCAATCAGTAGCCATGCTACACCATACACGCTGCAATGCATTGCATCTAAAATTATGCACAAACATTGATGGGGACATCAGATTTCGACACGTGTACCATCGCCGACGGCGCAGATCGACGGCTACGATCCAGAGCCTCTACTTTTGAGTTTATAGCTTATGTCATTTTTTTTTATTATCATTAGTTTTTCCGAGTTTGCCCCTGAGGGCATTGTCTGACTTATGTAGCCCCGATGGCATTGTTGTCTTTTCTTTTTCTTTCATTTGTAGCCTCCATATATGAGGCAATATGCATTGTAATTGGTTTTTAGTTTTTGAATGAAATGAAATTTCCCTTTGTTCTCTTTGTGAGTGCTCTTCTCTGAGATCTCTTAGTGAGTTCGACGGGAGAATTAGATCTCTTCGTGAGTTCTACTTTTAACCTCGGATTATTGTGTGGAAGAAGAGTTAGAGGAATTCAAGGTAAGGGAGATCAAAACTACAAGAATTTTTCCTGTTTTTTGTAGCCAGGCCGGCGGCACACAGGCCTACCCGCTCTTTGCAAAGCCGCCTCCTGCCGGCCACAGCACCACCGCCCCTAGCCAGCCTCCCACCGGCCACCGCCCCGTCTCCCGCCAGCCAACACCCTGCCAGCCAGCCCCGGTTCTCCATCCCGCCACTCCCTGGGAATTTTGGAGCGGGAATTCAAATCCCTCAAGAGTCACTAATTGCTTTCCTTAATTGGCTCCTAAGATTGAGTCAATTGCTGTAAAGGAATTAATCACAAAATTTGTAATTCCAAACGGCTACCTCATGTAAGGAAAGTTTCCTTTTTTACTCCACCTGTTTTAAATCAGCCTTTAGCCAAATCTGTACAAGTTTGATCCCAAACGGCTAAAACCCCAATTCCAAACGGCTAAAACCCCAATGTACAAGTTTCACATCAAACATGCAATCTAATTACTCACAGTTTGCCAGTGAAAAACCCCAATGTTGATGTTTTACTCTATATGATTGCACAGTTGGATGAAAGTAATATTGCTACCCAGGACAATTATAATCTCATTGATATACACAACAAAAACAGTCTGAAATGCGATCTCAGGAAACAATTACTCCAAATAGATTTTCAATGAAATTTAACAGCATCATCCCCATGTTGGTCGGCAATGGAATCTAGAAAAAGATTTACTTATGGTTTCTCGTAATTATCAATGATCATGTTTCCACTGGTGGCGGATAAACTACCAAGGAAGCCAAATAAACTTTTACATTATAATCACAAAAAAGAAAGGATGTCCATGCTGCTTCAAGAACCTCATTAACACTCAGGAGCTGTTTGGTATTCTACAATAGGCTAGACTTTTGCAATATTTAAGTTAAATCCTGCCAAACAGAATTTCAAGAACCTTAAATCAATCAAACAGATTTCAATGAATTTTATCAGCATCATCCTAGGTAGGTGGGCCATGGAATGTAGAGAAGGATTTACTGGTGGTTGCACATAATTATCAATGATGATGTTGCCACTTATGGTGGATAGACTACCAAGGAAGTCAAAGAAACTTTTACATAATAATCACAAAAATATAAAGGATGTACATGCTGCTTGATGAACCTCATTAACACTTAGGGGTGAGTTCTTTGGTATTCTATGATAGGCTGGATATATGCAAGATATAACTTTAATCCTGCTAAACAAATTTTGGGAACTTCAAATCAAAGTGTTTAGACAAATGCCTTCTAAGTTATCAATATCTTTATGAAAATCACACTAACAAGGAAACACAAAACAGCAATAACAAATATTTTTCCCAAAAAACCAAATAATTACATAGGTTGCTTGAAGCAAATTTTAACACATGATAATTTCATGCATATGAGCGAACATTTTGATTGTCATCAAAATCATTAACCTCATCCCAGTTACTGAGGAATGGCTTTATGAATCCTCATCCCAGTTACTGAGTTCATCATGAGAAATACTTACAATCAATTTTGACTCTGCATAGCTTGTACTCGCTTCATTTACTGAATCCGTTTTTTCATACCTCAATTGCAAAGAACTGGTAACATTTAGACCAGCACCATTTTGTAGCTTCCCAATAATGTCTCCATTGATAAAAAAAAAGACCCAACAAATAACACTAAGTGTATTGCATACAATAAATCATAACATACATGATATCAATCATAATATTTTAAAAGGAATCTTTTTTTATATATGACCTTTTCTTATCATAAGTTAGTGCTTGATCATTGCTCAACTAAAAATGTCGTGCTAGGTGTGTAAAAACTGATTTAGAAGCTTTCATACCAAACCTTTCAATAATCTTCTTGATGCATATTCCTTATAAACAAGGCTTTTTTTTCTAACTGGATGAACTCCACTGCAAGAATTTTCTTAGCATACCGAGATATTTTTTAGAACTCCATTTAAAGAAAAGCCTTCCATATGGTGATTTCTTTTGAAACAAAAATTGCAAGTGATATATCATCAATTGAGAGTAAAAGATAGATAGTGTCACTAATCTTTTCAGATTTCATATACACATAAGAATCATAATTGTAATGAGTGAAACTGATATCAAGCGTGCTTGAGATGGTTTGTTGTGTCCAATTTTTAATACTTCGTTTCCATTCTATTTTTGGATGGTTAGAGAAAATTTTGACTTCACAAACTTTAGGGCATTCATGATCCCAGATAAACTACCTATGTGGAATGTTTGCTTGATTCATGCGAGGCTCCAATGAACTTTAGGAAGTTTAGCTTGGACCATCCATTGGTAAGTCAACACACTGCCTATGATATTGATTAAATCTGAATAAATAGTAAGTCATATGCAACATTTTATCCCTCTTCGTATCAAATGGCACAAACCACAGCATAAAAATGCATGGCAAAGGAAATACTGCATCCCTTTCTTGGATTTCAATGGCCATCCTTGATATTGTGGCTTGCAACTTTGTCTCAATTACTAATATGATATACACACAAAAAAAACGTTAATGAAATTAAATATTTCATTTGATTAAATCTTTTCTTTAAAAAATATATGCTTTTATTTTTCCTTACAATAAGTGACATTATTGATATCCACAACATTATATACCATCCTACAATGTAGAATAATAATATGAAGCCATGACATTTTACAAGTAGAAGAGTAAAATAAAAATATTTATTCTATTAGAACTTACCATGAACGTTAAGAAGCAAGAAGACCCTTTCACTATATGAGAAATAAATAAATTAAAAAGCGATCTAAGAGAGAGACCCTCTAGCTACCCCATACAAAGAATAACGACCTATTTGGGATAGCTGCAATTGTTTGTAAAGGAATTTGTAAATTTGTTGTGGAGAAAGTAACTTTTTTTATTCTCGCTTAAATCTAATAAAGAAAGGTCATTCCTAATATTTTATAACAAAGTCTTTTTAGGTCTGCCTCTACCTTTCTTAACATAAGTCAAATCTAATACCTCTACTCTCCTAACCGGGTCATTGGAAGGCCGCTGTTTTATGTGACCAAACTATCTAAGGCGACTCTCTAGTCTTATCTTCTACTGGAGCTACTCCAACCTTTTCACGCATATACTAATTTCATATCGCGACTCAACTTTTTAAGCAATTAAGTCAAATTTTATTATATGTGTTTGTGACTTATTATAGTGCTGAATATGATCTTTTCACAAACATGAATTCTACTTGATAGTCACACAGCATAAATTATAGACTATGCGTGTATATGTATATTACTTAACAGGCTTCTATCCAACTAAACACGATTAACAGGACATTATTTTTTGTTTGGCTTGTTAAATAAATGAGCTTATAAAAGCTAGCCGAATCAGAGCCAAATATTGAACCAAATACGAAGAACTAACTTCTCAAACATCCTTGATGAATACCTTTCGGTGTAATTCCATATTTTCTTGAACACAGGGGTTTATCTTTTTGTAGAGATCCATGTACTCTCTGTCTATAATCCTGACCTGTAATGGATATATTGAGTGGAGCAGTTGAGCGAATCTTGTATATCATATTTATGATGAAAAACTATCTTCTGATTTAGATATTGAGCTTCATAAATTAAAACTTGTTCCTGCCAGAGATTAATAGATGAGTAGAATCAATAAAAATGATGGTTGTAAATAGACATTGCTTAAAGTATCAGATCTAAAGATCTTTTTTGTATTGCTTGTAAACTTGCTTTTAGCTAATTCTCTAAGGTTTGTAGATCTTTGAGACCTAACCCGTTTACATCACCCACTAGCTGCCTATAATCATCATTAGATTTCCCAGAGGAGGAAAAGATGTTTCAAGATCTCATTATATGAATAGATTCATTTGATTAACATTCTCATTTGTTAAAACAATTTTCTTTTGATGTGACCATGTAGTTATCCATTGAGATTTGAAAAAAAACAATTTTCTTACTGTTCCATTCATGCATTACATTCTTGCTATTAGGTATGATTTTTTCCATCGTTTATAATGTTAAATCATGTGATTCTATCTCTTCTATTCTCAACCCCGAAAAAAATGGTTATAAAGCTTCTTGTTTTGTGGCGTTATCTTCATAAAGCAAATTCTCAAATAAACAGAATTCCAGTTACACTTGTGTTCTTGATGGATTAAAGGAAATATTGACAAAATTATAGCTAGACAAAGCCTGGTGAATTTAACTCTATTATATCATTTAACTTGGGCTTGAGTGTCCTTACATCAATACACTCACTTACGATGTTTATTATGTGCGTAGATTTTCATAAGTACTTCCTTACCTTAATATTAGTTTCTGACACTGTCAGATGAAATGAGACTTCTGATATTTTCTTTGACAGGGATATGTTTGAATTTTTTTTTTTTTTTAAGTGATCCACTACTACTTTTTAACATGCTCCATTATAATCATAACCACAAAAAATTTACCTGAGCAGAAAATTTTTTTAAAAGTATTTTTAAAGTGATTCACTGCTACATTTTAACCATAAAGATTGTTTTTTTCATGATAATTATTTTTTAACTTAGTGTTCTTATGAATTTTCTTTTAAAAGTTAAAATTTAAAATTTTTCTCTTTTATTTTGTTATTAGATATGTTGGCAGGACACAAATAAATGAACAATAATTAAAGAATCATTTTGTATTCAAAATGCGAATATCAAGTGTGAATAATGTAAGAATAGATATTTTTTCACTATTATCTCGCTAAGCTGACAAATACATATATATGAGTTGACTGCTGTTTTATATAGGTCACAGAACAAGTTCAAGGTGTTTTAAACCTGGTAGATCTTGCAGGAAGTAAATGCCTTCCTAAAAGTGGCTCAATTGGTGACCGTCTAAAAGAAACTTAGGTATGACTTTTCTTGTTTAGTATGCTATGTTTTTATATTTATGTGGATTGATGATATTTTCTTATGTATTTTGATTAGGCGATCAATAAAACTTTATCTTGTTTGAGTAATGTGTTATTTGCTATTGCAAAGAAGGATGATCAGGTATCTTATAGAAACTTAAAATTGACGCATCTTCTACAAGTAATTATGACATTAGCTATTTTAGAATACTCTTATGCATCTTTTGATTTTTAATTGTTATATTTGATTGAGCTTAATGTATAATGGTTGCATGCTAGTTTTTCTATCTTTGTGATTTTGCTATGATATTGTTAGAAAAAAATCACATAAAAAATTAACTGTAACTAATATTTATATTTTCTGTCTTAATTTATTGCTATTTATTCTGATTATTTTTTGCAAATCAAGCCTTATGAGAGGTGATTAAAAAATATTGATGTTTGTCAACATCTCGCAAGAAGCTTCTTGCAAAATGTTGACAAACATCAATGTTTTTGAATCACCCCCCAGACAAGGCTTAATTTGCAAAAAATAATCAGAATAAATAACAATAAACTAAAACAAAGAAAATGTAAATATTAGTTACAGCTAATTTATTATATGATTATTTTCAAACAATATCATAATGAAATCATAAAGATAAAAAAACTAGCATGCAGATATTAGACATTAAGCTCAAACAAATATAACAACTAGAAATAAAAAGATACATAAGAGTATCCTAAAACAACTAATGCCATAATTACCTATAGAAGATGCGTTAATTTTGAGTTTCTATAAAGTACATGATCATCCTTCTTTGTAATAGTAAATATCACATCACTCAAATGAGACAAATTTTTATTGGTCGTCTAATCAAAATACAAAAGAAAATATTATCAATCCACATAAATATAAAAATATATCACACTAAATAAGAAAAGTCATACCTGAATTTCCCTTAGACGATCACCAATTGAGCCACTTTTAGCAAGGCGTTCACTTCCTACAAGATCTACCAAGTTTGAAACACCTTAAACTTGTTCTATGACCTATATAAAAAAGCCAGTCAACTCATATATATGTGTTTGTCAGCTTAGCGAGACAATAGTGAAAAAATAACTATTCTTACATTATTCACACTTGATATTCGCATTGTGAATACAAAACGACTCCTTGATGATTGTTCATTTATTTGTATTCTGCCAACATATATAACAACAAAATAATAGAAAAAAAATTTAAATTTTAACTTTTAAAAGAAAATTAATAAGAATACTAAGTTAAAAAATAATTAACATGAAAAAAATAATCTTTATGATTAAAAAGTAGCAATGAATCACTTTAAAAACACTTTTAAAAGAATTCTCTACTCAGGTAAGTGTCGTGTGGTTATGATTATAATGGAGCATGTTAAAAAGTAGAAATGGATAACTTCAAAAATAAAAATCCAAACATATCCCTATCAAAGAAAACATCAGAAGTCTCCTTCTAACAGTGTCAGAAACCAATATTAAAATAAGGAAGTACTCATGAAAATCTACGCACATAACAAACATCATAAGTGGATGTATAGATGTAAGGATACTCAAGCACAAGTAAAATGATAGAATATAGTTAAATTCACCTGTTAAGTAATATACATATACATGCATAGTCTATAATTTATGCTGTGTGACTATCAAGTAGACCTCATGTTTGTGAAAAGATCATATTTAGCACTATAATAAGTCATAAACACATAATAAAATTTGACTTAATTTCTTAAAAAGTTGAGTCGGGATACGAAATGAGCATATACGTGAAAAGGTTGGAGTGGTTCCCATAGAAGATAAGATTAGAGAGGGTAGCTTTAGATGGTTTGGTCACATAAAATGGCGGCCTTCCAATGACCCAGTTAGGAGAGTAGAGGTATTAGGTTTGACTTATGTTAAAAAAGGTAGAGGCGGACCTAAAAAGACTTGGTTAGAAAATATTAGGAATGACCTTTCTTTATTAGATTTAAACGAGAATTTGACCTTTAATAGGACAATGGATAAAAAGGATTCATGTAGCCGACCCCACGTAGTGAGATAAAGGCTTGATGTTGTTGTTGTAAAGCTTAATGTTGCGGATCTGTTCTCAACAGAGGTAACATTGTACTTACCTATATTCTACTCATTTTTTCTATATTTCATGCTTTTTTTTTCTCATCTGTTTGATTTGAGTAGTTTTTAGATTTTTTTTTTAATATATGTATGTTACTAGCATATTGCTATTGAGTTATTAATGACCTATATCTTTTTTTTCTATTTTTAGTAAACACCATCAAAGTTTTGTTATCTGTTTAAAATGTTTCCAAAATGTCATCAAAGTTTTGTTATCTGTTTACCTAAATAACTTAATGAAGTACCTTGTCTATATATAATATTTTTTGAATAAATCCTTTTTTTTTTTACTTTTAATGTTACCAAAAAGCCTTTTGTTTTGAATGTTTTAAGTGATGACATTTTATTTATGAAAACATGTCATTACTGGATTTTTATTGTCATATTTTCTTTTTAAAATTGGCATTTTATTTCATAAAGTTGCCTCTCCGTAGACTTTCACTTTGGGTGATATTTTCCCCAGGACTCTTAGTGTTGAACCTTAATAGGTTTAATGATATATGTAAGAAAATTTTGTAGATTTTCAGGGAGCTTTATCATGGTCAGTTTCAACTTTTATTTATGTTAATAGGTGTTTATTTGTTCACATTGAAATAGCATTTACTAATATGCTTCATAAGCATCCTCATTTAGTATGTATTCATTGAAACTTGAATTTTTGAGGTTATATGAAATCTAGCAGTTACATGTTGTCACCAACGTACACATGGATATTGTTCAGTAACTTTTCATTTTGGTTAGGTTGACTAGCTAGGTGTTGATTGGTTTAATGTAATTCAGATTTCTTTTTTGTCTAGATTGCAATTGCATAGAGGTTGTTGACCAAAATGCCCCCAAAAATATTTCTTGTAATCTAATAATTTGTATGCATACGTGTCTTAGTTTGATCTAAGTTCTTTATCTCAAGGCATTTTACATTTGAATATTTATTTATGGCTTCACCGTAGTTCTCCATAAAATGTATGTTTGGATACCGCAGGGTGATAGTTTTTCCATGCAATATAAGTAAAGAAAGCCAATTGTCATTTAAAAGCTGATAGATGATTAGTGTAAACTTAAAACTTTTTTTTTTTCACCGATAGCATGTTTTTTCTATTGTTTATTGTGCAAGTTCAGTTGTTTAGAATCTTTTTTTTTATATAAATTGTAAATCATAAAACGACGGCCTTCCGATGACCCGGTTAGGAGAGTAGAGGTATTAGATTTGTCTTATGTTAAGAAAGGTAGAGATAGACCCAAAAAGACTTGGTTACAAAATATTATAAATGACCTTTCTTTATTAGATTTAAACGAGAATTCGACTTTTAATAGAACACAATGGAGAAAAAGGATTCATGTAGCCAACCCCACGTAGTGGGATAAAGGCTTGATGTTGTTGTTGTTGTTTTTGCTTAAAAAGTTGAGTCAAACAACACTTGAGATTGCATAAGAAAATAAAATGACAAAAGAAAATTTTAAGTGCTTAAAAAAAAAGTAAAAATAGGAAACCTCATATGCAATAGTCATTTTTAGCATCACGTTCATTTTATGAGTGATCCTTTTAATAAATTCTTCATCATACACCTTGACTTGTTGCAATTCATTTCTTACTTCTTTCCTTAATTCCTCCTAACATAGCACAGGAAACGGTCAAGACAGTTCAAAAATCATAAAAAAGTAAAATATGACAGTAAATAAATCTGATTTACGAAGCCGGTGATATAAAGATCTTCAAATTTTGCGCCTAATGGACAAAATCAAAGATGTTGGGGATAAAAAAAGACGGAAATACACCTGAATTAGGTAACGTTCGACATTGGCAATTAGAATCTCTTCAGGCAGATCAATAGAGAATACTGACCAGTAAGTCTTCATTTCATTACGAACCTGTAAAATTAAGAAGAAACATAAAGAATAGTAATAAAAAATGCATAATTAGCACAAGCAAGAAAGCTAAAATGTAAAAACCAAAGTACCAATATGGGCATGATCCAATCAGCAAATCAGTTTATACCTCATTGATTAAGCGCCATGTGGATTCAAAAGACCTGCCCTCAAAATTTCCAACAATAGGACTCCCTTCTAGTAAAGTTTTTGCACAAGCAAAAACTGAATTAGCTAGAGAGTTGAGATTGTAACCTCCTTCAAGGGCCAAGACAATCTTTCCATCAGCAAATTTCATCAGCTAAAAAACAAAGAAAAAAACTGGATTAATTGACTGGACAATAAAAAACTGCTTAAATTGTTTAAAATAACAAAACAAGTGGTCATGTAATGAAATGCTCACCCTTTTGAGCATAACTGAATAACCATATGGAGTGACACAGCACCCACCAAGTGGATCACCCATAGCTGCAAAAGTGTGTTAAAATATGTTAAAAAGACATCAAGGGCATGTGAAGAAAAAAGAAGTTTTAAATCAAACTATTTAAAATTCCCTGGAACAAAAACATATAACTTAACCTGCATCAAATCCAGCAGATATTAAGATTATGTCTGGATTGTATGCCTCGGCTATAGGAATCAAAATATGGTCCCAGACAGCAAGATAGTCTGCATCGCCACATTGACCGTGTTCCCAAGGGACATTTATGTTGTACCCTACACCATGATCTTCTCCAATCATACAGTGAGAACCATCACTGCTAGCTGGATAAAAACTTCCAAAATCAATAATAATTACTAGTTAATCTTAATCTTGAATATATATATATATATATATATATATATATATATATATATATATATATATATATATATATATAACTGAGACAAGATTCTAATTCTGCTACAGAGTAGGCAAAGAGAAATCCGAAGAAGAAAGGAAAGACTAAATGAATATCATGCATGGGCATAGAAAGAGAAAATAATTCAACAACCTGCCTAAGAAAGTAACAATGCATGCAAATAATGGCACATATGCTGGTTAGCTAATGAAAGCTAATAATAAAAACAGCCAAGTTCAACATCTATCAAAGATAAAGGATAAACGATATGTACACTTTTGCCATAAAAAAAGACTCAACAGGTTTCATTTATGGTTCCAAATTTTGCATCAAGGAGCTGAAACATTGCAAATGGTTTCAACAGCTTATGGCTCAAGATAGCACTGAAATTTTGTTGTTTAGTGTATTTGCGCTTAGGTGCACACCAAGGTTTTCATTCAATGCAGAGGACACAAGTGCCAAAAAGACATCTAAAGTTCATGAACCTGAGATCTTTCAAAAAGGACTAGAATCAAACAAATTTAAGGTCGGCAGAACAAAAACTCTGCTTACTTGGTTCCATTATCCAACGTTCAAATTACTTGAACCAAGAAGCTATAGGTTTTAATTCTTGGTGGGAGATTAAATCATTTTTAGGCGATAGAATGAAGATTTTTCAATTGAAACACATTGTTCATGCTAGAATTGCAACATAGGTAGGGGCATAGATCATCAAATTAATGCAAGGCTTCACCACAAAAAGGTCATTGATGCAAGAGCTCAACGATAAGATTTCCTAATGCAATTGATATGATGTATAGTATACTTTTATACAAAGGAAAGTTGAGGATTAACATATCATAAGTTACCAATCAATTGAACAACTCATTTTTTTATAAATGAAATTGGAAATAGTAGTCTATAAGCCCATTTGATAATAAAATAATCATAAATATTCAATAATTTCAGTAAAATTTTAAAAAATTCAATAAATCACTATTCAATACATGGATATTCAAATTACAAGACAGTTCAACTCTAATGCATAGTTAGAAAAATGAAAATTTACCTATGTACTGAAAAATAAAGTACCCAAGGATCACTATAGAACATATTTTGAGTATCATTGCCATGATGAAGATCCCAGTCCACAATCAATATCCTTCTTATACCTAATTCTGTCTGCAAAAAGAAATAAAAAATAAATGAATCATTTAACATGAACAGATGATCAGAAATTAATTTCATCAGGATGTGAGGATGAAATCGTAGAAGCAATTCCTTAACTTTTCTCTGATGTTATATAAATTATGTACATACCCTTTCGTTCAAGAGATAGGATGCTGCAATTGCCACATTGTTGAAGAGGCAAAAACCCATAGCTTCATTAGCTTCTGCACAATGACCAGCAGGCCTAACAACAACAATGGCAGAATCCAGATTCCCATTCACAACATTCTCTACAGCCTATATGAAATAAATGATATCTAAGAAATGAAAGCTTGGCAATAGGTGAAATCAAAATGCATCTTACAGATAAAAGAGGTAGGAATTAAGCTCAATGCAGAGACTATTAAATTGAGAAAATATTAAAAGTAACCAAATTATGAAATAGGATTAAAGTTGCTCAACCTCAACAACAGTCCCTGCAGCAAGATAGACTGCCTTAGATGAACCCTCATTAAAATAAATAGAATCAAACTTCGATGCAATCCTCAGACATTGAGAATCGAACTCGTTAGAGTTGATATTCTTTATCTGCCATATGTAATTCCTCTCATGCACAGATGTTATAATGGCATCCTCAGCTTCCTTTATTTTAAGCAATATGCACCTGAAAAGATTTAAGAAAAAAAAAATAAAATCCTTAAAAATATTAGTACTTGGTATACTCGATACCAACCATAAGGGGCAAGAGAGGAAACTCACGGCACTAAGTCGCTAGCCAAAAGGAATGGAGGAAGGGAAGGTAGCAATTTTAAATATGAACTAAAAATGAGGGAAAAACATCCACACCAGTCCGGAATACCTTCCGCCTCCAGCTTCCTCCATATGGCCCCAATCCGCTCGGGGTTTTCCAGATGGCTCTCCCAATCGGGTGTGGCGTGCAGACACATTCTCTCATCGTAAGCTAATCCCACACGAGCGCTCCGGCGATTCTCAGGCGACGAACATGTTTTGTTAGTTAGAAATAGACGCACCACTCAGCACACACTCCATTACTTATCTATTTTTAGGGGGTGTTTGGTATGGGATTTACTCGCCGTTTTAAGTAGGATTTATGGTAAATCCAACCAAACGCAAATCAGGGCGTTGTAAATCCTATAAATTCGTAAGTCCAGGATTTACGGATTTACGTCGTAAATCCGATAAATCCTTGTAAATCCAAATCCTATTTCTACTCGGATTTAACGCAACTTACACATGCTGAGGAAGAGCGGATTTACGGAATTTGGCTGAAGAAGCGCGCGAAAGGGAGAAAGTTACCTTCACATCCAGCCAGCGAGCTCCCGTCGTTGCTTCAGATCAAAATGTTGTAACGTCCGATCCGATAGGAGGGAACGTCATCGAAGGAGCGAAGTCGAACAGCTACGAAGGAGCCAAAGAAGCGACTCGTGCAATCTCTACACCTCCTACGAAGCAACGAAGCCGAGCAACAAGGACGAACAAGAGAAGATTAAAAGCAAACCCTACACACCTCAGCTTATCGAGTTTTGAGCTCGAGCTCGAGAAAGTTTTCAAGCTTCTGGGACTATCAATCAAGCTCTAATTCGAACTAGAGGAAGCTTTATTGCTTGTTAAGCGGCTCGACCGTAGAAGCATATGGGCGCAGAAGGCAGGATCAGAAGCGCGGGTAAGGAAGCAAAAGTCGCAGCACGGGAGCGACAGCGCTGGAGTGGGAGCAGTTGTGTGGGGGCAAGCACGGAAGCAGGACACGATTGAGTACAACTGTGGACGCGAAAGCAGGATTGGAACCGACCTTACGCCTCATGAGCTGCCCGTGAGCTCACGGCCATTACGACGAGCCAAGCTTAAGTTATGCATGACTCGAGATAAACTCGACCCGTTTGCACCCCTAATGGAACCAATCAAGACCCTCCCTCTAGAAACCATGAGAACATCTCTCAACGTAGAAAAACTAAGAGCATGTACCTCTTTTATATTAGAATTAATTTTAATTATTTATTATCATATCAATATTAGAATATGTCTAATATTTATGGTAGAATTTCATAATCATTATTATTGTAAAATATCCTCATATTAAGCACTCATTATTTTGTAACATATTCATATAATACTCTACTCTATTACTTATATATAATCACTCTTGTATTAACATATTATTAAATTAAAAAAAGAGATTTTGAAAGTTTAGATTTTCTATTATTCCAATTCCAATTGTTAAATTATTGGAATTTGATTTCTTTTTCCTAAGCCAAACCCTAAACTCAAAAAAGGAAAAAAAAAACTGTACATCTGAAAGATATTTGATTGATAGAGTAATGTAGGGATGTAGTATTAAGGTGTGTGCTTGGATGATGGCCACATTAGTGATGTAATGGTCATACAAAGCTGCTTTGTTTCACTGATATTTAAGTATCTCTCTCTCTCTCTCCCCCTCCATTATAGCTCTCAGATATTTTTTTTAACTGATATGATGTTCAAGGCTAAAAAAATAATAATAAGCAAGCAACAAATGTTTCATTTGGGATATATTTTTTAACTATTTTTTTGCAGCAGTTTTCTAACACAAATTTGTTGATAGCAACAAAACTGACAAAAAGTTGTGCCGTACAAAGCAAAAAATGTGATAAGTTAAGGCATTAGATTCACACAGCTGACCTTAGCCTATTGGTTGAGAGCTTAGGCTTCCAACTAAGATGTCTTGGGTTCGAGTCTTTGTGTATGCGTTGTGTGTGTGAGTTTGCCTTAAATGGCCCAAAATGTCCCCAAAAAAAGGCATTAAATTTAGAAAACTTATTAACAATAGCAACATCTAATTTTTAGAAAGCATTAAGGCTGCTCAAGCACTATAGTCTATAAATTACACTTAGGTTTTGATTGGGAAAAATATTTCATTGCTTCTTAAAGTAATTTTTTAGTTAAAAAATTTTAATTTTTATACTAAAAAATTATTTTAAGAAGCAATAAGAAAGCCATCCCAAACAAGGCTTCGTTTGAGACGACTTTCTTTCAGTTTTTTAAAAAGATTTTTTTTAACAAAAATGTTAGTAAAAAAGTCATGCCAAATGAACCTTCGGGACAACTTTTTAGTACAAAATTTTGTGAATTAAAAAATTTTGTACTAGAAATCCGTTTTAGAAAGTAACAAAAAATTGTCCCAAACGAAGTATTAGATTAGCTTCATTTAGGATAATTTTTTATCATTAATTTTTTACTATTAAGAAATTTTTATACTAAAATACAACTACACAAAGTTATAAGATAGTTGTCCCAAACAAAATCTTTAATTGAGGCAGTTTCTTCTTACATATAAACCATGTATTTCATAAATTTTCAGAATTTAAAAAATAGCACTTCTCAGGCCTTCATAATTACAACAAACAGAAAAGACTTCTCATTTATCAATTGTTTCAAACTCAAACATTTATTATGGGTTAATAAGACTCCTAATTGTTCTAATTCTCATTGAGCTACTCAAAACATTGTGACAAAAATATCTATACTACTATATAAGTGTCGCTTGGGAATCCACTCATAGCAAATCCTGATTGTTCATTTATAAATTTTAAATTTATCTACAACGACGTTCATTTATGACTCTTCAAATTGTTTTATTTTTTACTTCTTACAAAACATTTATTATTTCATTTATGTCATGAGTTTCATTTAACGTAATACTACTATTATAATTGATGCATCATCAAAAAATTAGCTTGATCAGGCACGAATCTCGAGTCAAAAGCTAGTTGGAAACTTCAAAAATTAAATTCAAGAGCATTTGAACTCCGATTTTTAATGAGCTTATACTCGAATCGAACGGCTTGACGAGACGAATCCAACGAGCCCAAGATCGTCGAATTCCGACATCTCTAAGACCTTCAAATGTCCAACGAACGGTGCACGATCGTAGGATTTGATATCGGTCGTCCATTCAACCACTCCCTATTCGCCCCTGATCTCACGCCTATTTACGAGCTATGCCACTCCAGAAAATCTATAAATAGAGTCCTCATTGTTCACAAAAGGGGGATCCAAGCAAGAAGAGAAGAGGAGAAAAGAAGGAAGAGAAGGAAGAAGCTCCTCCTCGACCACCGCCGGAATTTCGCCGGGCCACAGCAGGAGCCTCGCCGGAGCACCGCCGGAGCCTCGCCGGAACACCACCTCAAGGCCCGACGTTCAAGCCCGACATTCTGCTCAAGTCCCGACGTTCTGCTGAAGGCCCAACGTTTCTGCTCAATGTCCGACGTTCTGCTGAAGGTCCAACGTTCTGCTCAAGGCCCGACGTTCTGCTCAAGGCCCGACGTCCTGCTCAAGGCCCGACGTCCTGCTCAAGGCCCGACGTTCTGCTAAAGGCCCGACGTTCTGCTCAAGGCCCGACGTTCTGCTCAAGTCCCGACGTTTAGGCCCGACGTTCAGGCACAACGTTCTGCTCAAGGCCCGAAGTTCTGTTCAAGGCCAGACTACCAACTAACACCCGAACTTCCAGGTGACGCCGGGTCTAACACCAAACTCCTATAGAACAGTTGTTAGTTGTAATCCGATCGCCCTTGGAGGCGATTCAGCCTTTTGTAACCGACTCAAATTCTAGTTGAATCATTTTCAACTGGGCTAGGCCCCGTGGTTTTTCCCCTCTTTAAGGGTTTTCCACGTAAAAAATCCTGTGTTCTATGTGTGTGAGCTAACTATCCGTATAACGCTAAGACGTAGAATTAAAACTCTATCGCCGCGTATATTCTAGCCCGCAACAACAATGAATCTTACTTTTTTTTAGATTAGGATTTAAACCAATTAATTCTAATACTGACCAATTAATGCTCAATTATTTTTAAACAAAACAATGAACTCCTCGATTACCTATTATTTCGCCCCATTTCTGCTTGGCCTTCGGCCTTTGGCCTTCTTCTCCAGTAGCATCTGCAATTACCAATTAATGCTAATGCCAACCAATTAATTCCCGTTTATACGGACCAATTAATTCCCGTTTATACGTTCAAATTTTATTTACACAAATTAATGCCCGTTTAAGCCTCGGTTACCAATTATTCACCACTTGCTCGATCTTGACTCTTCGGCTTGACCTTCAGTCTTCTTCTCTGGTGGCTTATCCAATTATTTTGGCCTATTCAACTTCTATAACGGTTCCTCTTCACGGCATCTTAAATTTCCAATTATCCTGCATTTCGGTGATTGCACTTCAGCATTTCGGTAAGCTTTCTGCTTCCCTCTCGGGGTCAAAGCAAATGGAGGCCTCATGGGACGTGATCGTCGTACACAAGGTGGACACTGACTATTGAGATTGCGGGAGTCATTCAAACTAGGAAGGTAAACGTGCCTTGACCCTTTCTCTCGCATGTTTCATGGCTTTGATTTATATATATTACTGCAAATATAATTTTATTTGTTGTGTTGACCTATATCTTTATGAGCTATAATTTGAATTCAATTGATTATTTAGTTCATAAAACCAAATGAATTTTAGATTTCTTTATTAGTCGTTATTGTTCTTGCGAGGAGGTAAAAAGAATATTATTTCTCATAATTCAATAATTTATGATTTAATGAAAAAAATTAAAAAATTTGATGAAGCTCTACAATTTTTTCTTGATTTGTTATTGAAGATTTCTCCTTTGCCTAATGTTGAGACTTTGATAATCTATCTCATGTATTTCTTTGGATAGTTTAATGATGGGCGCTATGATTGCAATGTATTCCATTCTTTAATTGATATAGTTATTATTTTTTGGTTATTATGCTTTAGTGAGAATTAATTTTGTGGCTTGCATAATTCACATTCAGATTTTCTAGAGGTGCGCCTCCCAATTATTTTTATCCTGAAATTGACATTATAGCTTGTTTTAGACCCGACTTACTAAGAAATTAATACTATTTTCTTTTTTCTTACCTCTACTTTCAAAACATATGGCATTGTATTGTTCAATATAATCATTAGATTAATCATTCAGTAGTTTAGATTTCGGTAGCTAGGATACACTATTAAATAAAAAATTTATTGATAGATACACTATTAAATCAAACATATTTGTGAAAAAATATATATGGAGTTGCATATTATTTTAACTATACTATCCTAATTTCAGCTTATGATTGACATGAATAGAAAGTGGATGTAATTATCTCAAAGAACAATTGATTAAACTCAAATAATTTTTATGAAATTGACGTTGAATAAGTCACACTGGATAATCTTTGTTTAAAACATGAAAATCATGCTTTTTATGCCATAAATTTTTAATCAATCAAATTCAAACATATCGTTAAGTTTGATGGAAAGTCATAATCTACAAAATAACAACCTAAGCATATAAACAATCAAAAATTAGGAATAACATTATTATTTGAGGATGCTTTGTTTTCTAGACTTGTGAGGAGAAAGACAATAAGTTGTTGTTTTGATCTAATTTGGATCGAAAAAGAAAATATGAAATGATGAAGATCGAGGTGTGTTGATGCCTTGATGGTGAGATTTAATTTTGATAATTCAAAATTATTAATTAATATAAGATTAATTCTCTACTGAAATGGTAATATTTTATATTAGATTAAAAATAACTGAATAATAAATAACTTATTAATAAAAATCCCTTCATTTCTTAAAAATAACTTTTCTGACTGTTTATTACAATAATTAAAAATCATAGAGCATTTAATATCTAACAATTAATTAAATTTTAATTAAAATATTAATTTCTTATTCAAATATGTAAATACAACTAATTTTCCTCTCTTAAAATTTAAACGCAAAAAATTGAAATATTTATCCAAATTTTTCTTGAAGGGCTAAACATTATAAAATTTATGATTAAAATAATTATTGAAATATTCATTGGGGTATAATTATACTTGCTTCTCTATTTAAAGTGAAAACTAAAATTCATATAAATCGTCGGGATAAAAGATAATTTTTTTCAAAACTTATCTTATATAAAAAGCATAATGTATCATATTGATTACAATTATGATAAAAAAATCACAAATGAAGTTTACTTTTATCGAATATATTATATTACTCACTTTCTCATTGGTAATTAATTTGATTTTAAAATTATTTGTAGCAATAAATTTATAAAATGAAATATAATGAATTAAAAAATAAATTTCTCTTAAATGTATTATGTTAAATTTTTTATCTATTATTAATATTTAAAATTTTATTACCGTGCAATTTAAGAATATATAACTTTAACGAAAATCTGACTTAAAAAATAAATAGTTTGTTTATTAACTAATAAACTGAATTTAATACCAAAATAATTCATGAATGATAGAAAATTCATATCAATAAAAACTATTTATCTAATCAAATAAAAGTTATCATAATGATTATAATTATTTATAAAAAAAATCATCTTAATAATGATAGCATAATTAAGATATTTATAATATGAATTTTTATTACTAAATTTTTAGTCACGTGCATTTAATGCATAGGCATGGTTTAAAATTGCGCAATATGAGGCTCGCCTTTGTGCAATTCCAGTAAAAAACGCCTCGATGCTTACGCCTCAAGTTTTTTTATGAGGCTTGCGCCTCAACTTGGTTAAGGCCCGCATTGAGGCCGGCCTCGCCTCACTGTCATGAGGATTACGTCTCATGGTATATATATTAAAATTTACATAAATCTTGAAGTAAATGTCCGACATTAGACTCTATAGGAGAGGAGGAAGGGGAGAGAGCAGTTCACCATAAAATGATTCAAATGAAGAACCCCTTAGTGATGACAGTGCTGATGACTTATGAGTTCTTATGTGATATGTCATTGTTATTTATTTTTGGAAATCGGAATTATGTGTTAATGAAAAGAATACTGGGATTTCAAAAAGATAGAATTTTGACTTGAGCTATATTTCATGTTGTCTTATTATTGAGATATTTTTATTTCACTTCATATATTATGCTTTTTTTTGTTTTCTATTATTCACTCATTAGTATATAACAAATTTATCATTTTATATTTACGCAATCTTTTGATTTTGAGGCTTACGCCTCAAAACGCGTTGAGGCTTACACCTCGCCTCACGAATGAAAAACGCCTCAATACCTGAATACGCAATTTTAAACATTGTGCATAGGCATTTTTACTAGTATATATAGATGCCACTTGAGTTTCTTCCCAAACACATGCAGTAATAGCCTTCCATTTTATTTATAAAACATAAATCCCAACTATTCATTTCACTTATTATAATTTTTTGTATTGTTTTAGTTTTTTTATATTAATGACATTTAATACATAAATTTTGCATTAAATTTATATTCAAATATCATTAATTTATGTATTTATTAAATCCAATACATTTAATTTATTTATATTAATTACATTTAATACATAAAATTTTCATTAAATTTATATTCAAATATCCTTAATTTATATATTCATTAAATCCATTATAATTTGTTAATTTCACTTTTTTGTTTCAATTGCATTTATCCCTAATTTATATATTTATTAAATCCAATATGTTTAATTTATTTATATTAATAACATTTAATACATAAAATTAACATTAAATATAGATTCAAATATCCTTAATCTGTCCATTTATTCATAACAAAATAAATAAAATAAAAAATATCTTAAAATCTATACTACTATTATAAAAGCAGCTCAAGTTTCTTCCATTTAGTAAATTCTATCATTTCATTTTATTTCTTCAAAAATTATCCTAGCCCATCATTTTATTTTGATAGATAGGACTTATTTATGAAGTTTGATTTATCAAACACACTCATTGTTGTCACTTTACAGCATGTCTTATTGATGTGCTTAGTGGACTATCATCTCACGAGCAGATTTATCAGCAGTATATTACATTTGATATTTTATATTTTCTAGTAGATTATTATACATTTGATTTTGAGGGTTAGGTAATTTCATTCCTATATTGTTATTTCTTTTAGGCTTATTTTGCTTGTAGTAGTCATATACTCGTATCACTACTTACTTAAATTCATATTGATGAAATATATATATACATGCACTTTTCTTTCTAATGAGTACAAAACATGTTTTTATATCTAGTCATTGTGTCTCGTGTTGTTGGCGTGTGACACAAAGTAATCTCTCAACGTCAATTTTATTTGTTGTAATTTTGTGTGTTTTGTGGATATAGTTATAATTGTGCTAGGTGGCTTAGTGAGTGCTAAATGGAGATGATGTTTAAACTAGTAAAGCTCTAACCTAGTTTAGTTTATAGAATTAATTTTTCTTAAAAGAATGTTACTTAAATATTAAACCTAAGAGTACATAATAATTGTTCATTAAGAATGTGCATTGAAATTGAATTAATGGGGTTTATTCAACTCATACTTTTAACTAAATCAATAAATAAAAACAAAGTGTATTAACTTATATATTACTAATAAAGGTTTTATGAATTTGTTACAATAATATAAGGGTTTAAAAATCGGATCGGACAGGCCAGTCAACCGATTGAACCTAGAACCGGTTGGGCGGTCGGTTCAGTGCTACCATTAGAATAGGCTTACAGTCTAACCGGCCAAAAATCGGTTCAATTACCAGTTGAACCGCTCGACCAGACTCGTTTTAATGAACCGGCCAGTTTCAAAATAATATGATTTGAGTCGGTGATTGCATATCAAATGGCTGGAGAAATTGGTTTCGGGCATAAGCTCTGAGTTGAAAGCCTGAAACGGTGAAACCTCATTTTTCCCTCTGCTCTCTTTCAGTTGCTATCGCAAGCCCTAGGAACTCTGAAATCGAACGAACAGCGAACGGGTGCTGTGGAGAGGAGAGACCGTGAGACGAACAACGCCTTCTTTCTTGCACATGTCATCTTTTGGTGAGTCATCTTTATTTCTCATTTCTAACTCTATTCTCTAATTCTCTCATTTTCTGTCGGACAATTGTGGCCTTATTTGTTTGGGATTTCAGACTGGTTGTTGCATATGAAGTATCTGTTTCGAATTTAACGATTATTAAAATTCGGTTCATGCATTTTGTTCTAATATGACAAGGGTATTTAACGGTTGTTATTAATCTTCCAAGCTAATATATTTACCCATCAATTTAACACTTCACTGAACATGGTGTTTTAAAAAAGCATTTAAGTTTCCCATTTTTTCTTCTTTGTGGTATTAAGGCAGCTTCGCGGGCAGCGGGCAAGCGCGGGAAAATTCAAATATAAACGGGTTGCCGGGTCAACCCGAAGCCGAACCCGTTTTTCAAACAGGTCGAATATGCGAACCCGAACCCGACCCGTTTTTCAAACGGGTCGGGTCCAACCCGGATTTTTCGGGTCAAGTCTGGGTCGAGTTTTCGTGTCGTGTCAAATATTGACACCCCTATTTATTTCTTTTGGCAAGATAAAGTTTTATTGTACTTTAATAACCAAAGAAGAATATTGTTATGTGGATATATATATAGCACAACCTCATCATATACCTGCGGCATATCTTCATTATTACATATCATCCGGCTCAGGGCACAATCCCACTTAACCTGGCATCACAGACTGTCTCCAACCGACTCCTGACACTCTCTAACTAACTTCTTCTTAGGCTTATATATACTCTCATGTATCAAGCTGGATGAATATACATTTCTCCTATTCAATGGAGTTCCTGCTCTTCTCCATCTGTTTTCTTCTTTGTCTCTAACCTTTGCAGGTATCTTACATGGTATCAGAGCTCAACACTGGGCCTCGCCAACTCCGTTCACAGCCATGACGGAACAAGCTGCTTCATCTCAAACGATTGAAACTCTTTCAGCGTCAATGGCGGCAACCACTATACCTCCCACTCTAAAATTTCTCATGTCCAACCTCAAACTCCTTGTTCACACTCAACTCACAGTGGAAAATTATACCATATGGCGTCTACAAATCTTCCAGGCCTTCACTGCCAATGATTTTGAAGGACATCTCACAGGCAGTCATCCCTGACCTCAAGAAACAGCCAGAGCAGAAGAAATAAAGCAGTAGAAACTTGTGGATCATAATCTGATCTCTGCTCTTTTCTCTACAATCTCTCCATTAGTCCTTCCCTATATCCTGCAACTAACCACTGCCAATGATATCTGGACAGCGCTGGAGCATCGTCTTCAACCCAACAACAGATCGCGCGTGATCCAGTTGAAAAATGAGCTGCATAATGCTCAAATGCGAGATCAGACTGTCTCTCAATATCTGGCGCAAATCAAATCTATAGTAGACAACATTGCAGCAGCAGGATGTCGCATAGACACCGAAGACATTATACTTTACACTTTGAAAGGATTGCCTCCCTCATACAATCCTTTCAAAGCTGCCATTCGCACTTCACCTCACTCCATCACCTTAGAATCCCTGTACTCTTCGCTCTGCAGCGAAGAAATCAACTTACAAACAGAGATTCATCAAGACGCCATCGCCTCTGTTGCATCCGATCACCAAGCACTGTACACATCCAGAGGTAGAGGAAGATCCTCTGGATATAGAACCAACAGGGGCAGAGGAGCTACCTTCAGTTCATCAAGTTCATCAAACAGGACCACCTCACCGACGCCAAAGAACTCGACACGTCCGGTCTGTCAAATATGTGGAAAAACATGACATACAGCCGTCTCATGCTGGCATCGCTGCAACCCCAGCTACTCCACCTCACCCGTCTCTAACAATCGCGCACTCCTCACACAAAATCAACTAAATCCCACCACAGATTGGATACTGGATTCAGGTGCCTCCACTCATCTTACGCAGGGCATGACGACAATGCACCACTCCGCTCCATACCAAGGCCAAGACTCCATCTCTACAGCAAGTGGATCAACTCTGCCCATCCATCACACTAGAGCAGGACTTCTTCCTCTCCCAGATCCTACCTGTAAGCTAAAACTCCATAACCTTCTTCATGTTCCATCCTTATCCCACAATTTACTGTCCATCTCTAAACTAACATCCGATAATAACTGCTCCGTTCACTTTGACTCATCTGGATTTATTATAAAGGACCTACAGGACAACAAAATTCTACCCCATGGAACTAATCAAGATGACATATATCCCATTCGCACTCCTCACGACCCTCCAGTCTATGCTCTCCAAGCCAACTCAGTCTCCTCCACCATCTGGCATGCTCGGCTGGGACACCCATATCACCGAACAATGCTCAAATTATCTAAGTTTATTCCGGATATATGTAATAGTTTAGATTTTCCATTATGCACCTCCTGTACTGTGGCCAAAAGTCACAACTTTCGTTTCCTAAAGAACATCTCATGTAACTACGCATTTTCGTTTAATGCATTTTGATGTTTGGGGTCCCTCCACTGTGTCATCTTTGAATGGCTATCGATACTATGTAATATTCATAGACGACAGCTCTAGATATTGTTGGCTATATCTAATGCATACCAAAAACGAAACGATACTTAAATTCCAGCATTTATCAAATATAATCAAAACACAATTCCACTCCAAAATACAAGCCCTTCGCTCTGATGGGGGAGGAGAATTCACAAGCACAGCATTCAAACAATTCCTGGCTGCACAAGGCATTCGACAAGAGCTCAGTTGTCCCTATACACCCGAACAAAATGGGGTTTCTGAGAGGAAACATCGTCACCTTCAGGACACCGCACGAGCTCTCTTACACACTGCGAACCTTACTCCCACCTTCTAGGCTGAAGCCATTCAAACAACAAACTATTTAATTAACCAGCTGCCCACATTCTCTCTTCATTATCGCATTCCACATCAAATCCTACACAAATGCCCACCTATGCTCGCTTACAAACCTTTGGATGTCTATGTTTTCCCTGGCTGCAACCGCTCTCTCCTCACAAACTAGCTCCTCGTTCTTCTGCCTGCATATTCCTGGGATACTCTACCACCCATAAGGGTATCGATGTTACAACCTTCAAAATCAAAAGCTTCACATCTCTCGACATGTCATATTCCATGAACAATCCTTTCCCTCACTTACTCCTCATCCCATACCCAGCAATTCTTCATCTTCATCAGTACCACCTCTTCTTCTAATTCCAACCTCTACTCATCAACAGCCCCCAGCAGCACCCACCTTATCACAAACCATAAAACCTCCAATCTCTCCACCAACAATCTCTAATCAGCCTCATTCACCAAACCTTCATGTGCCTCCATCGACTGAACCACCACCATCTCCTATACGTCCCCATCCAATGCAAACACGCTTCCAAACAGGTCACCTCAAACCCAAAAATATATTTGATCTACTTGTTGTATCAGATAAGTCAATCACCCCATCATGCTACAGTCAAGCTACTAAATCACCTCAATGGAGGGACGCAATGTTTGCAGAAATCACGGCTCTTCTCAACCAAGGCACCTGGCAACTCTCACCACCGCCTGCTCACACACCAATTCTAGGGTTCAAATGGACTTACAGAACCAAGAAACACGTCGATGGAACGGTGGACCGTCACAAAGCAAGGCTAGTTGCCCAGAGATACACACAGCAGTATGGTATCAACTACAAGGACACGTTCAGTCCGGTCGCTAAAATGTCGACAATCCGTGTCTTTCTTTTCATTGCCTTGCACAGGAAATGGCAACCTCTGCAGTTCGATATAGTCAATGCCTTTCTTCATGGTGATCTCCAAAAGGAGGTCTACATGTAGCAACCGCAGGGCTTCATTGATCCAAATTGACCAACTCATGTGTGCAAATTACAAAAGGCTATTTATGGCCTTAAACAAGCTCCACGGCAATGGTTTCAGAAGCTCAATGATTTCCTGCTTCATTTTGGTTTCCAGTTCAGCAAATCTGACCCATCCTTGCTGACCTATCACACTCAAAATATTCAACTTTACCTGCTCATCTACGTTGATGACCTGCTTTTAACAGAAAATCATCAAGGCACCATTCAAAATCTTCTGCTTCAACTACAACAGAACTTTGCACTCAAACAACTGGGGTCAGCCAGCCTCTTTCTCGGCATTCAAATTGACCACACCCCTTCAGGTCTCTTCTTACATCAATCCCACTACGCTCGAGACCTACACTCCTCAGGATTTGATTTGTGTAAACTTGTTGCAATTCTGATCTCCCCGAAATGCAACAGGACATCTCAAGATGACACTCCGTTTGAAGAGTAAGCCCTCTATCGTCAACTTGCAGGTTCATCACAATACTTAACTATCACACGGTCGAACATAGCGTTCGCCACCAACGTAGTCTGGCAGCATATGCATGCTCCCACCTTCAAAGATTTCCAAACACTCAAACGGCTACTCCGATACATTCAAGGAACTCTGGACTATGGGCTTCCAATCTCCAGCGGTCAACTAACAATCACTTCATATAGTGATGCTAACTGGGCATCGAACACAGCTGACAGGAAATCCATATCGGAGTTTTGTACTTTTCTGGATGGCAATCTCATCTCATGGAGCGTGAAAAAGCAAACGACAGTGGCCAAATCCTCCACAGAAGCTGAGTACAAATCGTTGGCGGCATCCACTACAAATGTTCTCTGGTTGCGTCGTCTACTACAAGACTTCCAAACTTCACAACTTCAACCCACGCCAATCTTCTTTGACAGCATATCTGCGCTCGCACTAGCTCACAACCCTGTTTTTCATGCTAGGACCAAGCATATAGAGATTGATCACCATTTCATAAGTGATCACATCAAGCACAAACACATAGAGGTATCCCATATAAGCTCGAATGATCAACCTGCAGACATTCTAACCAAAAACTCTTCTGTCCGCAAGGTTTGCCGAACTCAGGTCCAAACTGACTATCTGCCAAGCCGACAGTCACTTTGAGGGGGGCTGTTAGCACAACCTCATCATATACCTGCAGCATAGCTTCATTATTACATATCATCCGGCTCAGGGCACAATGCCACTTCGCCTGGCTTCGCAGACTGTCTCCAACCGACTTCTAACACTCTCTAACTAACTTCTTCTCAGGCTTATATATACTCTCATGTATCAAGCTGGATCAATATACGTTTCTCCTATTCAATGGAGTTCCTGCTCTTCTCCGTCTATTTTCTTCTGTCTCTAACCTTTGCAGGTATCTTACAATATAACGGTGGTCGTGTTTGAATTTCTATGCCAAAGTAACCTTTGTTAGGGGCTCTTTTGGTTGGTTGAAAAATATATGCCAATTAAAAAAAATGTAGGGGATTTTATAATTTAGGTGTTTGATTTGGTGAAAAAATATTATAGCATAAGTTTTCAATGAATTAGTTTTTTACTCAATTTTTTTTACTGTATTATTATTGTTGTGTTCTGAAACATTCACGACGGTATTAAGATATAAATTTTGTATATAAGCTTTGTACAAAGATGTAGCACACACACAGATAAGAGATATGAGTGCAATGATCATAAGAGACACCATAAATTTATATGAAAAATCTTAAAAATGAGCAAAATCTCAGGGTCATGCCTAGCAGTTCTTAGATCTTTCGTAAGCACATCCCTCACAGTATACCAAAGTGTAGGCAAGTTTTTAATAATCATGGTGATATATATATAATCTAAAATTATTATATAGATGTCTCTAACGCCTCAGAGCTATTATTTATTGTCATGTTTTCATTATGTGATTACAATGTTATTAATTATATTGCCTTATCACTTGCAAATATAATGAATTTTGTAGTTATAATTTCTCCATGTTTGATCTATACTAGATAAGGTAACAAATACTTGAGAATTTTGATTTATATAAGTAGCTCTTGCATAAGATGATCAATGGCAAAGAAGTCATTAGATGAAATTTTTTTTTTGGTGTAGATCGACGGGTTATTAGGACTATTTGATATTTTTTTCTTGTATTCTAGATGATTTTATTTGTTTTATGACACCAACTTAAGTATGTACCAAAAAATAAAAATGCAAACTTTGAACCCAAAACCTCTTATAGGAATTTCGATCAAGCTACGCATTCAAAAAGAGCAATTTTGAAAGGAATTTTAATGAAGTTTGGATGGGCAATTGAATGTAGGAAATGTTTAGAGATATTCTTCTGAATTGTATGCATTAAATAATTTATTTTCCTAGGATTAAAGCATCTTGAATTTGGCTGAAAGTTCATATATCTAAAGTTTTTGGGCTCTAGCGGCATCTAGAGATTTGGGAGAGATAGATCCTCCTCTCAAATAGAAGATCAATTGTATTTTGGTATTTTCCGTTTCTATTTCATCAAATAATGCAAATTACCTACTATTTTTCTAATTTTGTGCGGATTTTTGTGAAGAATTGTCGCTGTTTTTCAAAAATTGTTAGAAAATTCTTGAGATCTTCGAGTGTTTCCTATCAATTTGTAAGCAGACCCTAATCTCAAAATGATCTGAATGATTATCAAATATTTTAATATGATTTGCATCAAAATATTTTGATATATGATGATTTGAGCGTTGTACTTCAAAACTTCTCAAATATGAAGATTTTCAAAATAAAATAGAAACTTTCCCTTTAAATATAATATAGAAACAAGTGTAGATCATCAAAGCTTGTATTTCTACTGAGGAGATAAATCCTCAGCAAACAAATACAAAGAAACATGACCAGCAACCACCTAAAATTTACAAGTAAGAAGACCAGCAGAAGGAATATTTACCATAACACCTAAAACCCAGAAAGCAAATGCAACAATTCTTCAGGACTTCGAAAAATATTTGTTTTCATTGCTTGTAGATTCAGATTTAGCATTGCAGCCATTGCCAAACTAGACTGAAGGGAAGAACTTGTTCAGGTTGAAAGGAAGGGAGTAAAACTCTTCACTTCTTGTATCGAGAAGCCAAAAAACAGAGAAAAGCCTAGCACGAACAAAGTTCTCAAACTGTTTAGATTACAGAACTGAAAAAAGCCAAGTCCAGCAGCAGCTGTAGATCATGGGAAGCCATTTGTCAGTCCTCAAGAACTTCTAAGATTGGATTGAGAGAACTCATGAAAGTTGACGTGATAATTTAAATAAACTTCTTGATTTTCTTTGTTCTCAGATGGTTGTGAAGTATTAATAAATCAGATCATGCACAGAGAAATGATCTAGGAATGTGAATTCAGTAGGCACATGTCAGAAAAAAAATATGCAGGCAAACATTATTAGTGGAACATTTTCAGATGAAATTACGGTACAGTATAGTTAGTGCAGTTAGTGCTGCAATTAGAAGTTCGAAACAAGAGGAAGATGATAGGAAACATTTGAAGATCTCAAGTGAAACTTAACGATCTTGATAAAATCAGCGAGAATACTCAACAAGTAGAGGAAAATCAAAGAAAAACAGCACACTTAACTGAGAAAAATCAACTAACGGAAGAAAAACAAACAAGATACAAGTAATCCTTAATTCAAGAGGAGGATCGATCTCTCCCGATTCTCTAGACGCCGCTGCAGCCCAAAAGAAACCTAACCCTAAGAGATCTTAAATTTCAGCCATTTTTCGGAAGCCCTAACCCTAGGAAAACCAAATATTTAATGCATACAATTTAGAAGGAAATCTCTAAGCAGTCCCTACATTCAAATTTCCCTCCTAAACTCCCTGAAAAATTCTTTCAAAACAACTCTGTCAAACCTGGGCGATCGGCTCCTGTGTACAGAAGGCAAAAAATGAAAAAACCTCCGCCTGTTTCGTCCGTAAGCCATTCCTGTATGGACCAGCTAGTGGACCAGTCTAACAGAAGATTAGTAATTTTTGGAGAAGTCTGCTCTGCAACCTCAATTCCGAATTACTACCCTAGTTTTTGAGGGAGAAATTGTCATCTAAATCGAAATAATAATGCAAATAATAATGAAGATAATAATAATAATAACCAAGCATAATAACCAAGAAAAAAATGCTAGTTCAGGGATAAAAAACAATAAAGAGCCATGAAAGTATTAAAGACATAGATATCACAAAGTTGCCATACCTACGTAACCAAAAAAGAGGACACAGCTCAGTGCAGCAGCAAGTGGCAGCGGAATTGAAGAAATCAATTACCCAAATTTTCCTGGTTGATGTTTCAAAATTATAACAATATACATATGAGCATGTTTGCTTCACAGTTTATATGAAATCACGACTGTACCTAAAGTAGAGAAGAAAATCATGAAGAGAGCCCATAATTCCACAGCTCTTCTTCTCCCAACACGAGTCAAACCCAAAAGGCCAACATTTTCACTGTTCAAGCTACAAAAATAAGTGCCACGTACTTTTAAATAAAGCTTATTTAGCATCATATTTTCTAGATAAGATATTTAAGTACATAGATGCTGCAGAGCCATTAGCAGTTCCAAACATCCCACCCAGCAATATACCTACACCCTGGAAAGCCAAAAATTCTAATTAAAACTAATTTAACATAATAAAAAGGCTTTTCTAGTAATAAATCATCTATATTATCAGAATTTTTTTCTAACCTGCCATCCAACACCCCGACTGAAAACAGAAGGTGGCACAAAAGTTGAACTTGATAACCTTGATGCAGCAACCATGGCGCCTGTTGACTGAAAATCCAGACAAGTGTAGATTAGCAGACAAGTGAAATTATCTATGAAGGATAGAAAAAAAAAAACTCAAATCATATTAGGAAAGAAAATCTACATAACCTCCATCAGTATTATCCGCAATTGTTTATTTTAGCCAGTGAGGAAACAAGGATTACCATTTCTCATGTTCAACATTCCTTCCAAACTTTGTCAAACAGGTTTATGACGACCATCATCTTTCAAATGCTAATATTATGAGCAGTTCAGAGCTCATCAGGAACGTTTTTCTCTCATCATATTAATATTTCTCTTCTCACATGAGCGTTTCATTTAGCAAGGTACAATTAGACATTTTAAAGCTGAATCAGCCCTTTCTTCTTGAATTTTGTTAAAGTATAAGCCATGAAATGTGACGATACTTCCTAGTAGTATTCGATTGAAATGGAACGCAAATCTAATGATTTTTACTTTGATAAATATATTGTAATCACAAATCCCACATAGTTCAAGAAGATAGGGTCAATTAAGCTAAAATCCATACGGAAGAGGCAGTTTTGCCAGTGTAATTAAGCTGATCTTAAGGCTTTGGGTAGGCCTAAAGCTCGAAAGTTACTCCTACAAATGGGACTTATATAACTAGAAGCAGTTTATATACAAGTAGTAAAAGTACATTCAATGAAATCCGAAGGACTCGAGGCTTTTGATTAAGAGATGTAAAAAGATAGGTCATTTAGTTGAGCTGCCTCATGGAATATCAACAAAAAATAGAGATATGAGGGCATCTCCAACGGATACGCAAACGATCGTTTGCCGTGGAGAATTCGTTCCAACCGAGCGCGAAATGTCACGGCATCCACTCGCCAATGAACAGTGCGACGCCATATTTGGCGTCGCACTGTTCACCCGCCATTTGGTTTTATTTTTTTTTTTTTTTTTTATAAAATTTGAAACTTAAATATTAATTTTAAAGATTAAAAATTAGAATTTTTTTTATTAATTAAAATAATAAATTAGAAATATCTTATTTTTTAGTAATCTAATTTTTTTTTTACAAAATTAATTAATGTAAGTTAATATTAAGAAAAAAATTAAGATAAAATTCTCATACATAAAAGATATTGAGAAGTACAATTCCAAAAAAAAATCAAAATACAGATTACATTCGAATAACAGAAAATTAAAATAACAAGTAACAACAATCTAATAATCAGGAAGATTGGCATCGGCTCCGCCAAAATCACTGAGATATTGTCCAAATGAGCTTGAAGAAGGAGGTTGTTGTTGATGTTGTTGTTGACCGAACCTCTTTTCTAAAATTCGGGCTTGTTCAGCTTGGACAAATTCACGAACATTAGGATTTTGTATAGAACTTAAGTCTTGAAACAAGATCTTATTTTCTTCTTTGAGTTCTTTTAAAGCAAAGTTCTTATTTTGAAGCTCCAAATGTTGTTGTCTCTGTGCGCTTGTTTTTTTTAATTGCTCAATAAGTTGTTTGTTTCCATCTTCTAGAGTTTTAATAAATGTTGACATCTCTTCATCAATTTTTCTTTTTAACTTGGCTTTCTTAACTCCAATCGTTCGTTCAGATTGTGAGCCACGTATATTATATTCATCATCATCTAAATTGAGAGAAAATGCAGAGAGTCCAGGAGATTGTTGTTTACCAGAATCAGGGGTTATGGCATGCTTTATTTGGTATGCCTGGAACTAATACGCCGGACGTACTTGATCACCTACAATTATTCTAGAAGCCGTTGCAGATTGTGACCTTTGGATATGGCATGCTTACTTTGGTATGCCTGGAACTAATAATGATATAAACGTGTTAGAGTCTTCCCACCTATTCGCTAATCTCACTCAAGGTATTGCGCCTCCCTGTCATTATGTCATTCAAGGAAAAGAATATAACATGGGTTATTATTTGGCTGATAATATATATCCGAAATGGTCAACTATTGTTCAAACAATTCAAGAACCACGTACTCCAAAGAAACAATATTTTGCAATGAAACAGGAAGCATGTAGAAAAGATGTGGAACGTGCTTTTGGAACTCTCCAATCTCGTTTCGCAATTGTGGCAGGACCTGTACGTTTTTGGAGAAAAAATGTACTGCGTGATATTATGACTACATGCATAATTTTGCATAATATGATAATTGAAGATGAACGCAATCACACTAGACCAGGACAAGTTCCAAGAGAAGCGCCACCCCCCGGATGTAGAAAAGGTGACGGATGAAAAATATCCAATTTCAGGAATTTATCGCTCGCCACAAACAAATCAGAAACAAAGAGGCCCACATTGCACTGCGAAATGCTTTGATTGATCATTTGTGGGATCAATATACTAATACTAATATTTAGTTGCCTTGTATTTTTCTCGTTCTTATTTATGTGTTCTAATGTAATTTTCAATTTTTTTAATAAAATATTTATTTATGATATATTTATATTCCAAATTATTTTATAGAGCAAAAAATATTTGTTTTAATTATATTAGATTTAATTCAAAAATTCGATAAATAATATTAATGATTAAAAATATGTAAAATGAAATATGGAGAAGAATATACTAGGAATATTCTTTTTTTGGTGTTAGAAAATGGAGTTCGGTTGGAGACAAGTTACTGCATTTTAGTGTATTACTGCATTTTGGAGTGGAAAATGAGTTTTTCGGTTGGAGATGCCCTGATGCTTATGTCTTTTTAAATTGCGTATTAGAAAATCACAATAAACAATCTCATAAAGACAATTCAATCAAAGTAAGAACCCATGCCTCAACACAAGATGCAAATGAAGCTGCCATCATGGCAAACGCCGGAGCAGGTGACGACGGCGACGTAGTGGCCGGGATTGGTGGACATAACGTGGCTTACCCTGATTGCACGGTAGATCCTCTCGTGCTTACCGTCTGGATGTTCGATCTCAGCGGCCGGCAACGCCGTCTCCGCCGCCTTCTCCGCCTTCCCTTCATTCGCATTGAATTCGTTCGCCTTCCCTTCGTTCGCATTGAAGCCATTAGCCTTCCCTTCGTTCGCATTGAAGCCATTAGCCTTCCCTTCGTTCGCCAGATTTCTCTGCTTCCATCTTCCGCCTGCGCCATTTTTTTGCCCTTGAGAATGGGAGATCCAAAGATCCGCCACTGTGCGGTGAATCTCCTCTGCACGATCTTCCCGCGCAATCTGAAATCCCCTCCGCTCCTTCTCTTTTCTCTTACCCGCGATCTCCTCCATTGAGTCGGACTCGCTCGCTGGAATCCGAGATCTCGCGGATTGTCGCTTCTTTGACCTCCTCCGGCCGTTGATGGCCGCCGATGTCTCTGATTTCGCGTCGATTGCCTTCTCCGCCTTCCCTTCATTCGCCAGATTTCTCTGCTCCCATTATCCGCCCGCGCGTTTCTTTTGCCCTTGAGAATGGGAGGCTGGCGCGGTGGGAGAAGAGTAAGATTTTCTCGCGGAGCGTGTACGGTTTTCGGATTTGGGTTGATGATTCTTCGCTTCCGCTTCGTTATGAGCTTTTTTGGTCTCTTCTTCAGCTCGGAGCCTGCGAAGCTTCGCTTCGTTCTCTTCGTCTTGCTTGCATTTGATCCATCTTTCTTGAAGATCCTTCAAGGTCACGTAGTTCGCCGGAAAGGACGAAATAGAAGATCCTTCCATCTCCGCCTCCCTCTCCCCTATCTCCCTCTCCCTCTCCCTCTCCCTGTGTTACCTGACCTAATAAAAATTTCTGTGTGTGTGGGTTGTGCATGATAATTTTATGTACTATTTTTGGGCAAATTTTCTGAACCATCTTTTGGTGTTCTTCTTTTAAAAAAAGTAATTAGAAAGGAACAAGGCACTGGTCTTCTTTAAGTCTTTAAAAAAAGGTTGGATTAAAATAAATGTAATAATTAGAAAATATATAAATTTTATTTTAGGATGATTGTAATAAAATTCCAAGGAATTATTTATGTTTTATATTTATTTTAATATGATTAGATTTTGATTAAATTTTTTGATTTTTTTGTTAGAAATCCTATAAATAAAAGTTGGTCAAACTATAATTGATCAAATTCAAAGGTATTTATTTCAAAATAGATCATAAAAATTTAAATTCACAATAAATATTTTTTATTAAATATTATGATACAAATTTTTTTGTTTAAAATCGAACCTTCCTCTGGATACTTTCACTGGATAGAATAAAAATTCGCAGAGTTGCTTCCAGCCTTCCACCGGCTTTGTCCGCACATGCTACTGTTAGTTCTTCCTCCATTACAACTAATGCTGGGCCCCACACACTGCACCTACGAAAGCAATTTCCATCATCAGTCGTTCAACCGAGATCAAACAGCTAGCCATTCATGTTCTAGTGGAAGGCAAATCAGTTCGGTATAACGAGGAATATTGAGAGATGTAAATGTTCAAAATAATTTCATTTTTATTTAAATAATTTCATTTTTTTAAAATAATTCATTTATCAAATTGAATATAAATTAAGAGGATTTATGTTTATATATATAATATTTAATTTAATTAATCATTTTATATAACACACTTAAATTACAAAATTATATAATTTTAAATATATTATACTTAGATAAATTAATATTAATGATATTTTGATGTAATTTTTTAGTCCATTTAACCTATGCAATATTATCAAAAAATAATATTTTATTAAAATTTTAATAAATTTTAATCAAAACTTTATTAGAAACAAAGTGTAATTTTGAAATATTAAAACTAATTTTAAAATAAATTTAATACTTATAATAATAATAAATGATATTTAATTTTTTAAAAATATTAATAAAGTTTTCATACAATTTTGAAATTTTTGATTTTTTGGAAAAAGTATTAATTTTTAATATAATTTTGAAAAAAAACATTATTTTTAATAAAATATAAGTTTTAAATTTTGAAAAAAAAAATATATTAATTAAAAAAACATTATTTTTATCGAATATTGCATATATATTAAATGAACTAAAAAATTTAAAATAAAATAAATATATGTATAATAATCTATTTTAATAAAAAAATTTTAAAGAATTATTTAATAAATTAAATTACTAATAATTAAATAATTGTTAAAAATAATATATCAATAATATTATATAAAAATATTATTCATATAATAATATCTATTCATCTCTCTCTTATATTGCTCTCTCTCTCTCTTTCGAGCTTTTATTTGGTCCGGTGAACGTACGTAGAGGAACGTCTCGTCGGCACTAAAATCCCGCCAAAAAACTCGTTATTTGCTTGGTATTGCTATATATTATTTGGTAATAACGAGGAATACCATCATGTGAAGACCCAATATCGAGTTATACCGAGCAATACCGAGTTGTCCAAAAAAATACCGAGTTGTTTCAAGTTGTCCAAAAAAATACCGAGTTGTTTCAAGTTGTCCAAAAAAAATACCGAGTCGAGTACAACTCGGTATTTTTTTGGACAACTCGGTATTGCTCGGTATAACTCGTTATTGGGTCTTCACATGATGGTATTCCTCGTTATTGTTTGGTATTGATCTGTATTTCTCTTTTTTTGGCACGATTTTAGCTCCGACCGGATGTAGCTCTACGTCCGATCGGAGGACGTAATAATTGCTCTCTTTCCCCGTTGCTCTCTCTCCCTCCCTATCTCTATCCCTATTGCTCTCTTTCTCTCTCTCTTTAACTGAATTTATATTATCTTATTTTATTTAGTAGAATACGCCAAATCTTGAAGTGCATAAGCCAATTGATTTGTCGTATTTGGAATGCGTCAAAATATTTGACTATTTTGCTCCATTTTAATTTTTTTTTTAAAAGCTTTTAAACTAATTTTAAAAAATAATGTGCTCGTTCTTAAAATTTGACCTTTTTTTAAGAGGGGCATTAAATATTTTAATCTATTCCCAAAATAGTTCCCAAGATCAGCTCAAGCTATACCCCTGCAGCCCTGACAGACTTTCTTCTAAACCGTTTGCATGGAACGGTTCCTAACACTAGGCGACTAGGCTGGCTCATGAAAGCTTTTCTTTTATCTATAGTAAAAAGCAAGAGATCTCTATTTTATCTATTGGAAAAAGCAAGCACCTAATGGCTAAGAACTGTGCGGATGATTTTTTAGGGATAACGTTAATTTTTTTATTATTTATGATTTTCTTTAACTAATGTGAATCATTCTGTCAAATTAATTTAGAAATAGGGAGAATATTATCTTATAATTTAAATATAGTTAATCTAAATATAATTTAAAATTAAGACTTAATTCAATTAATTCAAATAAAATATTCCTATGTATAAAATAAATTTATTTGAACTCAATTCATTAACATTCTTAATTTCTTAATGAATGATAAGAGAGAGAGTGATATATATATATATATATATATTTCTTTTTAAGGGGATCAAATATATATTTGATTGTACTTTTTAATTTTTAATTAAAAAATATCTCATAATTTATAATTATTTTTAAAAAATAATATTTTAAAAATAATTTAATGACTATTGTACTATCGACGGTCAGAATTTCGACGGTCATCTCAAACTTGACGGTCATCTCAAACAAGATGGACTTTCGTCGGTCTTCTACCCAACGTCGGACTTCTCCTTGTCGTCGGACTTCTGCTTGTCAGCGGACTTCTACTCGTCGTCGAAAGACTTGTTATATAAAAAGATCAATTATATAATAAAAAAACTTAAAATCAAAATCACATCATATTTTTCCTGCATTACACCTACATTTTTTTCTCTTTGAGTCTTCGTACTTTGAAATCATTATATAATTAATTAATTATCAATATTATTAAAAAATATCTTTTTTTCAATATAAGTAATTAAACAATCATTTATTCAAGAGTTATATCAAAGCAAACTTTATAAGTAAGAATACCAAAGAGTAAATATCATTTTTCTTAGTCTCAACCATTTTTTGTGCAAGTTTTCCAATTCATCTTAAATTGTTGAATATATCACTAGTTCTCATATCAATGACAAAAGTCTCAAGTTGACAATCTAATATAATGAGATCTATATCTAAAAAATTTGATGGATATAATTTTTCAATAACTTGAGCCTTTTATTTGAAGTATCTCTTCATATCTATGACAAAAAATATGATAACATATTATTAAACAAAATGGAACAAACATTTTTGAACAACATAATAAAATAATTTTAATGAATATATTGTAATTTATATGCAAATATTTTTATCTCTCTTGAATAAAAAAATTGTGAAAATCTCTCGACTAAAATTTATGTCAAAGATATTAGAGATTATATAAATATAATACACTCATCGGAGAATGGTCAGACAATTTAAAAATTAAATCTTAATTATTTTTTAACATTAAAGAGGGTTTTTCTGTCAAAGAAAAACCTAGAGAGATCTTTTTGCACATATTTTTAAAAAAAAGCTAAACTCTATCAACTTGATGAAATATGAATGTGATGCAATCTGCATTGTTACATCTACTAGTGATACAAATTTGCTTTTCACGAACCTGTACTTGAAATCCACATATGATTATATGATGCAATACAGTTAGATATTTTTCTTCATGTTATTACTGAGTTATCCTAACAAATATCAGATTATTGAAGCACAACATGTCTAATTTCCTACTTGGAGTTCTTCCTGACGAGCTAAGCGAGCTAATAGTTGACCACGTACAGTTGAGCAATGAAATACGCAATTTAGCACCAACTCTTTTAAGTGATAGTAGCTCGTCCGAAGAAGAGACCAACATACCAAGACCTATGTTTACGAGATGTTACACAGGCGAACAATATGTAGTTGACCTTCTTTCTGGTCATCCGTTACGTGCTTACAACTCTTTCAGACTTTCAGCAAACGCTTTTCATCAATTAAGGGAATTGCTAGAGAGTCGTTCACTACTTACTCATACAAAAAACATTTTAGTTCAGGAACAACTTGCAATTTTTCTGCTTGGTATAGCACATGCACATAGTTACAGACAGTTGTGCGAGTTCTTTCAGCATTCTCTTGAAACAGTTAGTCAGTATTTTAATTTGGTCCTACGTGCCATAGTTTCCTTAGCTAATGAATTCATAACGATGCCAACAATGGAAGCAGAATGTCACCCTTATGTACGTTTGAATCAAAAAAATTTTCCATTCTTCGAGAATGCTGTTGGAGCTATTGATGGGACTCACATTCCTGCAGTTGTAAACAGAAACTTGCAAAATCGGTATCGTAACAGGAAGGAGTTCACTTCTCAGAATGTCATTGCTGCAGTGTCATTTGATAGGCAATTCGTCTATGTGGGTTCCGGTTGGGAAGGATCAACTGCTGATATGAGAGTTCTACGATGGGCAATCGAGGAAGGTGATTTTAAAGTTTCAGCTGGTAAATATTTTCTGGTTGATTCTGGGTACGCAAGCACAGATAAACTAATTGCACCATTCAGAGGGTATCAGTATCACTTGGCTGAATACCGTGCAGAGGCTTCTCGAATGTACTCTGTTACACAGGAGCTATATAATCACCGTCATGCCCAACTACGAAATGTTGTTGAAAGGACTTTCGGCATATGGAAAGAAAGGTTCCAAGTTCTGACTCACATGCGTCAATTTCCACTTGCGGTTCGGGCTGATATTATTCTTGCATGTGCAGTCTTGCATAACTTTATCGGACGTTATCACGGGCATGATATTTACTTCAACATGTCACAAACTGAAATGCATCATAACAGTGACTTGGGGGAGGTTCAAGCTATTGATGAAGACCCGAATTTGTATGCAGATGTTGGAGAAAGAGTACTGGGTGATGGTTTGAGACATTTAATTGCAACAAATATGTGGGAAGCCAGGTAAGTCTCTCTGGTATTAAGCTTATATTGTTTAGAATATTCATAATTTAAACTTCTAACAAACTACTCCATTTGTAGGTAGCAAGCCAGCGAAGTCGTTCAGCAGGATAACCTGCAATGTTGAGAACTTTAAAAATGGAATCAACTTTATTTTATTTGCAATTTGCTTTATGTTAGTGTTGTATTTCAAATGAAACTTTATGGTATTTTATTTGAACTTGATTGATATATATATTTTTCTTTTTAAGGGGATCAAATATATATTTGATTGTACTTTTTAATTTTTAATTAAAAAATATCTCATAATTTATAATTATTTTTAAAAAATAATATTTTAAAAATAATTTAATGACTATTGTACTATCGACGGTCATCTCAAACTTGACGGTCATCTCAAACAAGATGGACTTTCGTCGGTCTTCTACCCAACGTCGGACTTCTCCTTGTCGTCGGACTTCTGCTTGTCAGCGGACTTCTACTCGTCGTCGAAAGACTTGTTATATAAAAAGATCAATTATATAATAAAAAAACTTAAAATCAAAATCACATCATATTTTTCTTGCATTACACCTACATTTTTTCTCTTTGAGTCTTCCTACTTTGAAATCATTATACAATTAATTAATTATCAATATTATTAAAAATATCTTTTTTCTTAGTCTCAACCATTTTTTATGCAAGTTTTCCAATTCATCTTAAATTGTTGAATATATCACTAGTTCTCATATCAATGACAAAAGTCTCAAGTTGACAATCTAATATAATGAGATCTATATCTAAAAAATTTGATGGATATAATTTTTCAATAACTTGAGCCTTTTATTTGAAGTATCTCTTCATATCTATGACAAAAAATATGATGACATATTATTAAACAAAATGGAACAAACATATTTGAACAACATAATAAAATAATTTTAATGAATATATTGTAATTTATATGCAAATATTTTTATCTCTCTTGAATAAAAAAATTGTGAAAATCTCTCGACTAAAATTTATGTCAAAGATATTAGAGATTATATAAATATAATACACTCATCGAAGAATGGTCAGACAATTTAAAAATTAAATCTTAATTATTTTTTAACATTAAAGAAGGTTTTTCTGTCAAAGAAAAACCTAGAGAGATCTTTTTGCACATATTTTTGGCTAGAGAGAGAGAGCAAAAATCCCAATAATTTTGTACTTAAACCAAAAAATAAAAAAGTAATTTCTCTGTCAAAGAAATTAATTCTTAGATAGAGAGCAAAAAATTATTTTTTAACAATATTTTTGTTCTTTTCTATAAAATGCGACTGCAGCTAAAGAGGGATCTTTTTGCACATATCGAGAGAAAAAAATTAACATAATTTGCATAAAGCCATAAACAATTTCAGAGAGAGAGAGAGAGAATAAGAGTAAATGACTCATGATTGCCATTATGGATGAGAGGACTCCGCGGAGATGAGCGCGGCGCAGAGACACAATAACGTTGAGATGGGAGGCAATTTTTTTTTCGTCGGCGGCTTTTTGGTTTTTAATTTAGTATTACATATAAAAAAGTTGGCAAAAAAAATTTATTTGACCGGTGGGGGCATATGCCCCCAGTGCCCCCACTGTGTATCCACCACTATATACCATCCTATATTATTTTAATATCAAATATACCATTTATAATTTTTTCCTACCACTCATATAATTTCTCATTGAGATGAGTTGTACTTCCATTAGATTTATTTTGAGATGACTGTAATATGAATTTTTATTTATTCATCATGTATTGCACTCATCTTAAATAAATATAATGGGTATACTCTCCCTCTTTATCCAAAATTTATTTCAAATAGAAATGAATATTAGTGCAAACTTGCAGCATACCATTTCATCTATCACAAGAAGCGCAGCTTTGGGATCTCGGTTGGCAAGATGTGCATCCACAAGCAATGTATATGTTGTGGCATTAGGTTTGACGCCCAAACTAACTAAATGCTCAAAAACTTTACAAGCCTCTGATGTTTGTCACAAGAATAAAGTTGAAATTTGCATATGTAGTCATTTGTGGGGCTATTTGTATAGCCTTTAGTAGTCTTTAAATATGTGTGTTTAGGCTTGTAATAGACAGCCAAGAGAAATAAGATTTGTGCATTTTGGCTCACGGTTCTCCCCTCTCCTCTCCCTCCTCTCTCTCTCTCTCTAGATCTTGCAAGAAGATCTCTCAAGATCTTCCTCCTTGAGTTTCAACAGATTTCATGATTGCTCCTCTTCTCTTCTTTACCTAGGACAAAACCATTACTTCAATGACTTTCCATCATTGCAAACAATTTCATTGTCAGGAACCTCTCCACTTCTTAGTCAAATTGAGCACTGACTGCAAATAACTTACCAAGTGGTTATCATTTTCATCATCAAGATAATTGTCTCCAACGTTACATATAATATCTTCTGGTCAGTTTTGAAATGACATGAATCACTGCTTGCTCAAGTATGTGGTAATGATTTTCTTGGAGAACAGGTGATGGTAGCTCATGTAGCTTTTCTTTAATAGTATACTCCACAATTAGATCCATTTAAAAATGAAACTCATTAGTTGAATCCTTTCTAATGCTCAGCTGCTCTTGGTGGACCTTATCTCCTTGACTCAGCCAGCACACTATTCTCATTGTAATTAGGGACCTCATTATGGGCTAATGTTGATAACACAATTTTATGATATTACATGGGTTTACACCCTTCTCTATTTACCTCCTTGCTTTCATATATCTTCCTATAAAATATCTTACTTATGTACAATATCAAATATTGATATGCATGCCCTCCTTTTTTTCTGTACTACTGATTTTATTCAACCTCCTTTAGCTGCGCGCTTGCTTTTTGATTGCACAAATATGTGCTCCAAAAAATTAATCAAAGCTTGTATAATTCATATGAAAAACCTGTACAACTCTTATAGTAACCAAATGGACTTGGTTATGGGTTGACTCAGGCAAATTGTCCCCTTACTTTTGTTTTCATGCTGGAAAGAGTTTCAACCCCTTTCCATAGGTTTTTGGTGGTGCTCCACCCTCAATAGATGCAGTTAATTTCAGAATGCTTGCCAACACTTGGCCTTTGATTTAGAACAATCCTTTGAGGGCGCTAGAGGTAATCTAGTTTTTGTTGATTTAGATAGGGTTTGCTTTCATCAAATTTTATTGTGGAATCATTGTTCCTTTTTGAGTTGTGCCCTTCTCCAACCACAAACATTGTCAGGAGGAGCTTGGTATCATTGGGGACCATTCTACTGTGCACCTCCTACATGCCTTATGATTGGAGCTGACCAGAAAGATTTGATAGGGCTACTATATATCACACTTTTTTTCGCAATGTGTGAATTATGAAGATGAGGTGGACCTAGTTGCAACCATAATCATCATTCTGCTAATTGATTATTTGTAGTTGTTTCAAATAAACACTTTACAAGTCCATATAAGTTATTTTCATTCAACGTTTATTCAACATTATCTTAGCGGACAGTATGATAGTTCTAATCCTAACCAAAACAAAACATGGTTAGTTGGTCAGAGTAAGCACACTATGCAACTTCCCGGCTAAGTCACAATGGACTTTCCCTTTAATGACCATCCTTATTTGGTAGATGTTGCAGCTTGTTTGTGCCGGCAAGGAGTCTAGCATTATACATTTCCAGCAGGGCCTTCCAGTTCTAGGTCTGGCATGGTTTTGCTGGGATGCATTCCACACGTTCATGGTTAAAAATTAACAATGGGAGTGATAAGGTGGTATTTTTTGTGGGATGGAGAAAAAATTCTGTGTTCTATGTGTGAATGTAAATAATTGGGTGCAGTGTTTGTAAATAGCTAAGAATAGTGTTCATAAAAATATCAACAAGGCCTTTCAGTTTTAGGTCATGCATGATTTTGCTGGGATGCTTTCCACTTGTTTAAGGTGAAAAAGTTAACAATGGGTAGTTGGGAGTGACAAGGTGGTAATTTTGGGGATGGAGAAATTTTTGGTGTTCTATGTGTGAATGTAAATATTTGAGTGCTGTGTTTGTAAACAGCTAAGAATAGTGTCCTATAAGTTGTCCTCATAAAAAATATGGGATTTCCCTCAATTTTCCTTTAAATAAAGGTCAAGAGCCTACCATTTGCATACTACACCGTCTTCTTTTCGTTTGCTAATTCTCTTAACTTTATTGCTATTGTTGGCCCAAAGTAAAAGATAATCACATTCTGTAAAGCAAAAAAATAAATTATTATTAATAAGGAAACCATTTTACTGTATTGAAATGACGTAAATATGTTGGCTCTTATTTATTATTGAAGCATTGTGCTCATAGTTTGTTTTGACTTATCTTCGATAAATCATGTTCCACAGCAGTATTTGTATTTTTCTTCTAATTTTCTTTTGGCGTTATAAAGAAACCTGTTCCTATTGAGCGGTTTTTTTTTATTAATTGAATCTATGAAAATCATGTGCCAAAGGAACAATTTGGACTTTTTTTCTACATTGCTGTTGGTTGCAGCAATTAACCATGCTCTTATTGAACATGTACTACCTGATGAAGTTCTTGAGGTGAATAATAGTGTTCGTACTATTGATTTGACAAACAATAATGTTTGTAAGTCAATATCGTTTTTTTAGTATTATTTATTTTATTAAATCTTGATTGAGCTGAATATTGACATTATGGAATTCTTTTCTCTTTGGCATTATTTCAAATTAAAAATTTGCTTTTCTGATCACCTGAATCTAGTCTTTCATATCTTTATGAACACTGATTTTAGTTGACGTTTAATTTTACTTTTTTATCTTTTCTTCTTAGTTCTAAATTTATTCTTACATCTCAATGAAAATTTTTTTAGGGTTTTGTCTAAAATTTCAGAACATTTTCAAGCCTTTAGGATGGGATATGAACGGTTTTTATTTGCTCATAATCATTGCCAAATAAAAAGTAATATCTTTTTGTATGCGGAGATAAATGCCAACAATATTAAGACTCATGTAAATATTGAGGTTAGTCTCATATCAGATTGGTGAAAAATATATTGGTGTATGATATTAAGTGGTTGTCCCTCACTCATAAACTTGAATTTTTTGTTTGAAATATTGGTTTGATAACTGGTATATCCCATTTGGTCCATGCTCACTTGACAAGTGTTGTCATAAATGGTGATTCAATTGGGGTAAAATGGATCATGAAGTTCGTGACTTCCATAGGTCTCAATGACCTTCTACTATGATTGAGAAAGATTCAATTCAATTTTATATAACTGTTTAAGTCTATACTATCTATCTTACTATTATAAAAGAGGCTTGAATTTTCTTCTATAGTAAATCTTTGTCATTTATTTTATTGACAAATAGTCATATCTCATAAAAGATCAAATAACTGAAACAACTTCAAATTAAAAATGAGCATGCAATTTACAGGCATCATGAACTCATCAATTAATCATTAATTAATTTACGCAATATTCAGAAATGAACTCATAAATATAAAAGCTATGAGCCCTAACAAAAAAAGGCGAAAGAAAATTGTAGATAAATTCATTACCTAATCTTTGAAGTTAAGAGTAGAGATCTTTTGAAGCCGGAAGAATATATATCCAAAAACTAAATGCAAACCACGAAAGGAAAATAGGCGTGGAAAGCTTAAGGTCTTAAATATGATGGAGAGGGATAAAAGCTTCGATGGCGGACCGTAACCGATTTGTACCGTTTCCGAAGGATGGAGAGGAATAAAAGCTTCCACGGTTACCTTAGAGAGATTCGAACCGTTTCAGATGGGTTCGACACTTTTCTTGCATTGAGAGGCGAAAGCGTAGGAGAGCTAATGGAGAAGATGAAGCTATGATAAGTTACATAAAAACGGAGGAATTGACGGTTACCTAAGGAGATTCGAACAGTTTCCCATGGGTTCCTCGGTTTCATTCATCGAGAGAGAAAGCACGGAGAAGAGGCTTGCGGGAGGAAGCTAGGGCAGATTAAGAGGCAAGCTAAACAAAGGCGGGCGAAATAGAGATTGCGGGCTGGTGAAATAAAGATAGGAGAGAAGGTAAACGTGAGCATAAATTAATAATTTTAAAAGTATTTTAAATCTTTTTAATTAGGTCTTGGGATTGATATAGGCGATTAAAAATATATAAACAGATTAAACATATAATGATGAAAAATGTATACTTGAGGCATATCACTTCTATTTTCTCAATCTAAATCATATTATTAAATATATATTTTAATTGGATAAATTATAAAATAATGTTGGTTGGATAATATATTTTAATTGAATTCATAATTCCTTAATCTCTGGGTAATGTCTTAATCTAAAACCCAATCTGCCTTCTGAAAATTCCCCCGGAACCTAATCTAGTTAAAACTCTTTGTCGTCTTCGTCTCACAAACACTTAAAATAAAAATAAACGAATGGCACAGAGAGTTTTAATAATATATTTTAATATATTTTTTAATCTCTGGGTAGTGTCTTATCTAAAACCCAATCTGCCTTCTGAAAATCCCCCGGAACCTAATCTAATTAAAACTCTCTGTCGTCTTCGTCTCACAAACACTTAAAATAAAAATAGACGAATGGCACAGAGAGTTTTAACTAGATTAGGTTCCGGGGGAATTTTCAGAAGGCAGATTGGGTTTTAGATAAGACACTACCCAGAGATTTCGCCCTCATTTGGTGAGGACTTTTTGATCTGAGTTCTGGTTTCCTATAGGCGTAAGCCTCTATAGTTAATTACCTCTCCTGATAACAAGAGAGAACTTTCGATTAAGGCTAGTCGTTAAGGATGTCACATAGGTTATGAACCTATCATATAATAGCAATAATTTAGGGTTTAAGTTTTGGATTTGAATTTTAAAGTTTGGAATTTGGAAGTTTGAAATTTGGAATTTATAGTTTATCACTACAAACTTAAAACTGAAGTTGGGGGGAATGAAGACGAGCCCGATCAAGATCCCATGGTTCCGTCGTCCCGGGATGTCATGATCCCTGGTCTACTTAGTCAGAGGAGGTAGTCGACCCAACCTGACAGAAGGCATCTTGTTGACAGCCATGGGTTGCTTTGTCCAAGAATACTTCGTAGATCTGGGTTGATGTTTGTCTAAGGGGATATATATGAATCCACCTTAGCTGACAGAGGGCTTTCTGCCTATAGAATATACCCTATGATCCATCGCTCAAGGGTTTGACGCCTTTAGGGAACATACGGGCTTTGGCCGTGATCGTAATATAATGGTGCCATTTCGCGGCAAAACCACCCGACCAGAGGGCACGTGCCACGTCCCTGTTGGCAATAGACTGTTTGAGGATGAATCGTAGTGATACACCCGACATGCATTCGCTCTTTGTGAGCTGAGGTTAATTTCAAATTTATCATCCCCGACAAACGGTTGAGGGAGGTGGATGATGTTTAGTTTTAAATTTTTAGTTGATAGATTTTATTTCAGAGATTTGATTGGATTTGAGATTTGATATTTGAATTTGACCCCTCTGGTTGAGATTTCCGATCAACACGGCCATCATTGGGGTGATTTTAAAATCACTTGTATTTTCGTAGGATTTTGGGAGGCATTTTATGATTCAAGTTATGTCAACTCCGATCCTTTCAAGGATGAGGATGAAATTTGAATATTTTGCCCGCGCAGCATTCTCGGATCATTGGATTTGAGATTTATATGCGACGATCGGAGCACATGCGGGTTGTAGTATTTGACCATGCGCAGCATTCTCGGTCATTAGTATTTAAACTTTTAACATGTTGACCGGAGCACATGCAGGGATTGATTTTAATTTAAGGGATCATATTTGATACAACTAGGGCCGATGATAGAATGGTTTGTCCTAGAAGCTATAAAGAAGGTGAACTTGTTCTGGTTCGCTGAAGACCTATAATCCCTCAGCATCGCCTTGGCCGAAAATTTGATCCAATATAGGAAGGACCCTTCATCATTGAAATAGTGTATAAAGGAGATGTCTATCAACTCATAGACCTAAATGGTCAAAGGCCCATGCCACCAATAAAGGAAAAATCTAGTTAACTTCAATCTGAGTTAAGGGAAATAGAATCCTAAAGCTTTAAGGCGGGATTCGTGTATTCGTGCAAATTTTTCTTGGGCCAACACTTAGGCTTGTTGGATTCGTTTCATCGAGCTGCTCGATTTGACTATAAGCACGTCATGTTTGGAAACCGGTTGGTAATCTAAATTGTGGTTTGAACCTTCTAACAGTGCTTTGAGTCCTCGATTTAGACCCATTTGTGCTCGAAATGAATCGAATTTGGTATTGTTGGGTTCGTATTTTTAAGACGTTTAGTTCGACTATAAGTTTACTAAAATTGGAGTTTATATAGTCCCAATTTTAATTTTGAAAGTTTCCAACTTAATTTTCCATTGAGATTCATACCCGATCAAGATAATTTTTTTGAGGACATATCAGTTGCCCCTCTATTTTCGGATGTTTATGCTCTAGAAATCCAAAAATATGCAGTATAGATCATGGGGAAATTTTAGTGTGATTCAAAATTTGGAAATGCTCCAATCTTTGGCGAAGCGGTCCCAAATGATTTTAAAAGTGCCAAAATTTAGTCAGGAATTTCAAAAAATGGTTCCGGGGACCCAAAAAATGTTTGATTTGACCTTTCTGAGCCCAAAAATTGGACCGTGACGTAGAATTGGCTTACCTTTTCTGCTAGCTTACCCATTATGTCCCTAGCTTGATTATGAGATCTGCCTTGGCCATGCTTGTGGCCCATTTGGGCCATGCTCTTTGGCCTGCCCATGTTCATGAATTTTGGCCAATAATGGAGTAGTGGGTTAGGTTGAGCCATGGCCTTTTAGTGGAGTATTGGAAAGGTGGGAGTAATGAGCCATTAGTGTAGTACTGGCAATGTGAGAGTTATGGGTCATTAGTGGAGTAGTGGAAATGTGGGATTAGTGGAGTAGTTGGAAGGTTGGAGTTATGGTCTATTAGTAAAGTAGTGGGAAGATGAGAGTTATGGGCCATTAGTGGAGTAGTGGGAAGGTGGGATTAGTGGAGTAGTGGAAAGGTGGGAGTTATGGGCCATTAGTGAAGTATTGGGAAGGTGGGGTTCTCTTTTATAACTTCCCCAACTTCCTCCTCTCTTTTTTTCACTATAAAATATAAATACCCCCTTAGGGGCATGAAAAAATTTGCACCAGCTTCCTCTCTTCTTCTCTTTCAGTTGGGGCCCTCCCTTAACCCTGCACAGGCGGTATCCCCTATTTAGGTCTAAGGCCCCTCTTTGCAAGAAGAAAACTCCTCCCTCTCTTCTCTCCCTCACGCTGAGGCATTCCCCTAGTCCTATTCAGATCTAGGGCACCAAACTAAGTAGGAATCTTCTCATTTTTCTTCAAGAGATCCTGAGGATATTCAATGTTAGTCGATGAAAGTCTGGTAATAGATGGAAGTTTGACGTTGGGAAGAAGTCGACGAGAGTCCGGCGACAGGTAGAAATTCTACATCGGGTAGAAGTCCTACGACAATCCGACGACAAGTAGAATTTTGACAATGAGTGAAATTCAATGTCGGATAGAAGTATGACATCAAGTAGAAGACTGATGACGGACAGAAGTTTGGAGACAGGTAGAAATTCAATATTGGGTAGAAGCCCAATAAAAGTTGGTCGACATGCAAGAGTCTGGTGAAAATCTATCAATGGGAAGAAGTCTGACGACGAGTGGAAATTCGATGTCGAATAGAAGTATGACATCAAGTAGAAGACTGGTGACGGATAGAAGTCTGATGACAGGTATAAATTCAACATCGGGTAGAAACCCGATGAAAGTTGGTCGACAAGTAGGGGTCCGACAAAAATTTGTTGACGGGCAGAAGTTTGGCGTTAGGTAAAAGTATGGTGTCGGGTAGAAGACCGAGGATAGTCCGACGAAGGACATAAGTCCAACAATGGGTAGAATTTCAACATCGGGTAGTCTTCCTACAAGAGTTTGGCGACGGGCAGAAGTCTGTTGACAGGTGGAAATTTGGCTCATGTAGAAGTCCGACGAAAGTCCTCATGATGGAAAGAAGTCTAGCGAAGGGATGAAGTTTAGCATTGGGTAGAATTCCAACATAAGTCTTGCGACGGATAGAAGTCCAGCGCTGGGAGGAAGCTCAACGTCGGGTATAATTCTTATGAAAGTCCCGCGATGGGGAGATGTCTAGCGATGGGAGGAAGCTCAACATCAGGTAGAATTCTGATGAAAGTCCCGCGATGAGTAAAAGTCCAGCGATGGGAGGAAGTTCAGTGTTGGGTAGAATTATGATGAATGTCCTGCGACAGGAGTAAGCTCAGCGTTGGGTAGAAATCTGACAAAAGTCCCGCGACCGGCAGAAGTTCAACAATGGGAAGAAGCTCAACGTTGGTAAGAATTTTGACAAAATTCCCATGATGGGCAGAAGTCTAGTGACGGGAGGAAGCTCAGTGTCAGGTAAAATTCTAACGAAAGTCTCGTGATGGGTAGAAGTCCAACGATATGAGGAAGGTCAGTATCGGGTAGAATTCCGACGAAAGTCCCGCGATGGGCAGAAGTCCAACGATATGAGGAAGGTCAGTATCGGGTAGAATTCCGACGAAAGTTCCGCGATGGGCAGAAGTCCATCGACGGGAGGAAGCTCAGCATTAGTAGAATTCAGATGAAAGTCCATCGACGGGATGAAGCTCAACATTTGACCAATCCAAGGTTGTTTGTTAGAATCCTACTCGATGACGTTAACCTATGTGAAAGATATCAGATCGAATACTCTAGGATTGATCATCTAATAATTGAGACAAAATAAAGATTGCATATTTCTTGAATCAAGAATTTAAGATTTGATTGACATCCTCCTAGAATGTTTGACCTATCCGATGTTGTATTTTAGAGCCCTGCTCGATGACGTTAACTTGTGTGGAATATGTCAAATCAAATCCCCCTGGGATCAATTTTGCCTTTATTGAGAGGGGGCGAATGTCGCATGTATTCCAAATAAAAGATGAAGAATGATCTATCTTTAGACCGTTATTATTTTTTTGAGGTCAAGATTATGACCTTGCCCAAGGAATAAAAGTCTAATAGGGGACTGTATAAAGCTTATAATTGATTGGAAGCATCGGGCTTCAGGTGGTGGTCCAGTAGAAGTTTGGGCATCAAGTGATGGTCTAGCAGGAGTTTGGGCCTCAGGTGATGGTCTGGTAATAGTCTGGGCCTCAAATGGTGGTCTGACAAAAGTCCAAATCTTATGTGGTGATCCGATAGAAGTTTGGGCCTTAGGTGGTGGTCCGGCATAATTCGGGCCTTAAGTGGTGGTCCGACAGAAGTTTGATCCTCAGGGGGTGGTCCGACATAGCTCAGTACATCATATGGTGGTCCGATTGAAGTGTAAGCCTCAGGTGGTGGTCTGGTGGAGCTCGGGGCATCAATTGGTGATCCAATAGAAGTCTAGGCCTCATGTGGTGGTTCGGCAGAAGTCTGGGCCTATGTTGAATCCCTTGATTGTGGACCATTTGATGGACAATTAAATGTCTTATTGATGTCAAAATTCAGTGATCTTAGGCTCGTTGAATTTATCTCGTCGAGTCGCTCGATTTGACTATAAGCACGTCATGTTTGGAAACATGTTGGTAATCCAAATTGTGGTTTGAACCTTCCAATAGTGCTTCGAGTCCTCGATTTAGACCTGTTTGGGCTCGGATTGAGTAGAGTTTCGTGTCGTTAAGTTTGTATTTATGAGCCGTTCAGTTCAACTATAAGTTTGCTGAAATCGGAGTTCGATCCAAATTTTAATTTCGGAAGTTTCCAACTTGATTTTGCCTCAAGATTCGTACCCGATCAAGATAATTTTTCGAGGACGTATTACTCATAATTGAGTATTTGCTAAGTATTTACTGAGTATTTGTAAATATGTAGTAAATCAGGACGGTTCTTCCTGTCTGGACCCCGCACGTAATAATTTTCCCCATTCTAACACCTAATTTAGCCGTGTTTACAATTTAATTGTGTGTGTGAAGAAATTATTTTGTGCGGCATTCATATGAAAAGGATCATTCGTATTGTGAATATACATACTATATGTGCACTAATTTGATATATATTGTATATACACTCATATATTCAAATAATTCTTTCCGTTCGAATGCCGCACAAATAATTTTTCATTTTGTGTGTATTTTTTTAGCAAATTAAACGTAAATTCATGCAGTATATATATATATATATATATATATATATATATATATATATATATATATATATATATATATATATATATATATATATATATATATATATATATCAGTGTTAAAATATAGGTAGTTATGATCATTTTTGTTTTGTTTGAGCAAAGCTCAATAGTGAGTAAAAAAAAGTAATATAATCGAGTAATTTATTAGTTTATTTAAATAAGTCTTATGAAACTTATTAAAATGTAACATATTGAGCAGAAAATTGAGATTTCAATTGAAGAAATTATTAAATATGTATTATAATAAGCATAAATGAGAGATTTGTGTTTATAAATAAAATTTATATGATATGAAAAGAAATAAAAACTATATATAATCAAATAGTAAATAAATTTACATATTTACAACTAAAATCTCTACCATTATTTTGAAATAAAGAATCCTTACACCTATGCATGTCAAGATCAAATTATTGAGAATTTCAAAAAAATTAATATACTATGAGTTTTGATATTTTTTGTGAGAATTTTAAAAATTAGTCTAAAAGAGTGTTAACTTTATAAATTGCTATTTAGATGTCATTTGTTCAATAATTTTGTAGTTAGGACTTTTTCTTTTGATTATTTATTATTTGCATCTTTCTTTGGCAGCTAATTGGTAGCTTTTAATCCTACAAGCATTAGAAGAATGCTTCATATATGGAAAAGAAAAAAAAAATCTAAATTGTTGACATTATAATTATTTTCCACTTTATTCTCATATTAATAAGAAAAAAATGAAATAAGCATTTACTAACAATTGAGCTCATTCAATCAATCAACAATTGTATATTTTTTCAAGCATTTATCACCTATCTATACTCATATAGGCATATATTTTATCTATCAGATTTATATATATTATCAATTATTAGATTGTCTATTTTTTTTGCTTTTTGTTTGCAATATAAGCCACCCATAAAATAATGATTTTGATGTAAAAAATTTCGCCGCTGACAAATGGCTCGTGTTAGCTTGTTCATCAAATAAGCAAGCTGATATTAAAGAATCATTTTGAACTCTTATTTTAACAAGCCGAACAAAAATAAAACTTTGTTTAATCGTATTCGACAAATAAATCTCTGAAATGCGTCAACTTTAAGCATTATTATATTTATTTGATCATCGATAAATCAAGTTTCAGGTTTTGTTTGGAACAACTTTAGACCATTGATTTTTTCCTATTTTCAAGATATTTTCTACTAAAAAGCAGCTTTACAAAGCAATAAAAAAGCCGTTCCAAATAAAGCCTAAATCAGGCTTCGTTTAGAACGACTTTTTTTATTGCTTCTTAAATCAATTTTCTAGCACAAAAATTAATTTTTTTGTACTAGAAAACTACTTTAAAAAACAGTAAGAAAGTTGTCCCAAATGAAGCCTAAGCCAAAGAGAAAAATATTCATCACAAGTCAATGCCTCTATCAAGCCCTTTGGAATTCATCAAAACATTGGAATTAATCTGCTTATCAAATTTTCTCTTTCTCCTCTCTTCAAATTCTACAAAGCCTGCCATATGAAAGAAGACAAATTTATATGTAAAAGGGTGGTAAACCAGAACACAGGCAAAAGTAAAGCAAAAAAAATGGATTTGCATGCAAAAAAAAAAAGGCAAATTATTCTCTGCGGACGCCGAATGTCGTCCAGTGACTAATCATAATGTGTCACATCACCTCCGCTTGTACCATAGCTCGGTACCGCTCTCAATACTGCACTCGGTACCGTGCTAGGTACTGCTAACATGGCGCATTCTGATTGGTCTCCGGACAAATTACATTTAGCGCCCGCACAGAATAATTTCTCCAAAAAGGGTGATAAACCAGATTCACAGGAAAAACTAAAATAAAAAAAGGGATTTACAAGCATGCCACCAAATGTTTATATATTTATGTTACTAATATCTAGATATTTATATTTATTTACACATTATTTTAATGTCTAAATTACATCAAAAAATATATGAAAAAATATATATGTATGTTTTTTTTTTAACTTAATTAATAATAATAATAATTTTTTGTGATTAAAAGATTTCAATGTTACATAAATAAATATAAAAATTTAACTGTTATATATATAAATATATATAAATTTTATGATAGGTATCTAATCCCAAAAACAAAAATATATAAAACCTAATTACTTGCTGAAACTGATCCGCTGTAATGGGATTACAATGATCGAAGAGCTATATTCTGCAGAGATTTGCAGTCCTTGAACAATTTTGGAGGTAACTGTTGAAAGATTTTTTGAATCAGTATATGAATTTCAAATAAGATAATGTGATACAATTGGAAGGCTATTTCGTTAGTTAAAAGGAAGGAAAGACGGCATTTTCATACTTTTTATTGCAACTTCTCACACCTGATTCACCCTATTATTGTTCAGCAGAAGAGACTTCAGGTGGCTGAGATTGCAGAGTGATTCTGGTAATTCTTCAATGTTGTTGTCTGTAACAACCATTAACCTTAGTCAATTTTACAGTTTTTACTAGAACATAAGGCATGATAAAAGCAATTATGTAGTTTGGTCATTTGCAATGTTGGTTTCTTTACTTCAAGGTCTCTAAGCCATTCACAACCAAACAGAAGCTGAGATTTTATATGTTCAAACAAGCACCCACAAAAGAATACTCATAACCAGATGGGCATTTTCTCCATCTTGACTTACCTCACTAAACAAGCATTTATAATCATTTTTCATTGGTCCCTGCCTTTCAATTATTGCTAATATAATTTAACTGCTTCTTTGGCATGCCATAGAAACTAAAAGAGTTAATTCAATTGTTTTAATTCACTGATGAAAATCATCTACTGTAAGTTGGACAGAACGAGAATTTATCACATATTGACATCCTCATTATATATGGAACATAGGATTAACAGGTAACCTGCTGATAAAGAAATAAACACACTATGGACTAGTGTAAAGCAAGACTTATATTAAGACCTGACTTTTAAGGCAAGAATGGTCATGTGATCAATCATTATGAGAGTATGTGAGTGCTTTTATATGAGTATATATCCATAGAGAGAATAAAATACAAAAGAAAAGGTGTTAAAACTAGAGATTTGAGAAGAAAAGCCTTGACTTTATTCATTAATATCTTCCCTATTTATAGATCTATACATGATATCTTAATGAGGAAATAATACATTATATAAAATTTCTAATAAAAATCTTTCCTAAATTCATTCCTTCATTCTGGCGTGATCCATGAGAGCATCCCACGGATTGATCTCTGTGTCCATCGGATCCTTTGCACTGGGAACGGCTGGATTTCAACACGGCGTGATCCATGAGAGCATCCCACTGATTGATCTCTTTGTTCGTCAAATCCTTTGCACTGGGAACGGTTGGATTCTAACACTCCCCCTCAAGCTGGTAATACAGATGTCATTACCAGCTTGGTAATTAACCACACAAAGTAGAGTTACCATAGAGCCCTCTATTTTGGTCAAACTTTGGGGAAAATTAGCTTCATATATTGTGACAGCGGCAAATGATAGTGATGAAGGCTATATCAAGCAGGGCAGCAATGAAGGCTGCATTGGTTATAGATAGGATAGCAACCACAAGAGAAAGCAGGCAATGAAGGCTGGTGATGGGAACCTATCCTCAAAATTCTGACAATGAAGGCCGGTTGAAAGAGTAGTATTCCTTAGAGTTTTGGCAATGAAGGCCGGTTGTGAGAATTTTGTATTCGTCAGGTTTCTAGCAATAAAGGCTGATTTGATCAGCAATGAAGGCTGATTTTATTATGTCAGCAATAAAGGCTGATTTGATCAGCAATAAAGGCTGATGTCAGCAATAAATACTGATTTGATCAGCAATGAAGGCTGATTTTATCATGTCAGCAATAAAGGCTGATTTGATCAGCAATAAAGGCTGATGTCAGCAATAAAGACTAATCTGATTAACAATGAAGGCTAATTTTATTATGTCAGCAATGAAGGTTAATAGTGGGAACTTTGTACTGTTCTTCTTGGTGATACAATCCAGTTCTCTCCTTAATCGTCTTCCCTAATTTCTGGTCCTGTGATTGCAAGTGAAGATGATGCATTTGATTTTTCAAGAGATATCAGGAGTCGTCTCAGTTTATCAATATCTTCTTCATTGAATTCTCCAATACTTGACTGTGCTTCTGGGTTAGGCTGACTTGTTTCAGTTCTTTAATTCCACTCCTACTAGGGGGTTTTCCATGTATCTTTCAGCAATCTTCCTTTCCGTGTCTTGATTTTTTGCAATAACTACACCAAAGTGAGTCTTTGTCTTTGTATTTTGCGAAATCTTTACCTTTCTTCTTTCATGGTTCTTTGCTCATCACCATTGCTGAACTTTCAACGACCTTTGGTTCTAGCATCACTTCTCGTCGTCTTTCTTCTGCGCGGATGAGAGAAATGGTTTCATTGAGTCATGGCCTCTCTTCTTTGCAGAGGATCTGGACTCTAACTTGATCAAATTTTGCATTTAGCCCTGCAAGAAAATCATAAACTCTATCTTTTTCAATAAAGTTCTTTAGGATCGCCGCATCTTCCGGACATTTGGTTTCTATGCATCTATAGTGATCGAGTTCCTGCCACAGATTTTGTAGAAGGGTGGCATACTTCGTCACGGTCTTACTCTCTTGCTTTGTGATTCCAACTTTGACTTTAATTTCAAAGATTTGAGCTGCATCACAAGCTTTGGAGAAGGTATGTCTGGCAGCATCCCATATGTCATTTGCAGTCGAAAGGAACATAAATGTATCTCTAATTTCTGGAGTCATGGAATTTCATAACCATGATATAATCACGGAGTCTGTTTCATCCCATGCCCCAAATTTAGGATCTTCTTCTTTTGGTCCTCCTCCAAGAAGGTGATGTATTTTCCCTTTTCCCTTCAAATAGGTCTTCACAAATTGAGACCACTTTAGGTAGTTCTTCCCATTTAGACGATAGGAAGGTTATATGCTTTGGAGATCACCTCGTCCTTGGTGCACCATTGACTCCTCATTTTGCTCAATGCTCTGGGAGGAATTAATTTCAGACATTAGGTAGCAATGAATGCTTTCGACGATCTTTTTTTCTGTTCGATAATGAAGGTTGATTTTTTTTTTGGGTGGGAATACCTTCCCGGTTTAATAAAACCGGGTCGCTGACTATTTAAAAAAGTCAGACCGGATAGCTTAGGGCATGTACGAAGATCAGGATCTCAGGAGCTCGAGCAGTTGCTTAGCTCCTTCGACGATCTTCCCTCCCTGTCAGATCGGGATGCTCGCCGTCTGCTCCTTTGTCCGTCCGCAAGCGTTCTTCTTCGGCCGTTTCTCCGACCGGCTTCTCTCTGAGACTTGATTTTGGCTCGTTCATGGCTATTCGACTATCTTCCATTCCGATCGGAAGTTCGATTGAGTCGCCCGTCCCGTCCGACGTATACGGTTGGCCGCAATCAAGACTCCTCTGACGATCAAGTTTCTTTTCTCTTCCTCCTCCGACGATCTAGGATCGTTCTTCGACGGAAACTAAGGCCGTTGGCTCTGATACCATGTCAAAACTAGAGATTTGAGAAGAAAAGCCTTGACTTTATTCATTACTATCTTCCCTATTTATAGATCTATACAAGATATCTTAATGAGGAAATAATACATTACATAAAATTTCTAATAAAAATCTTTCCTAAATTCATTCCTTCATTTTGGGGTGATCCATGAGAGCATCCCACGGATTGATCTCTGTGTCGGTCGGATCCTTTGCACTGGGAACGACTGGATTTCAACATGGAGTGATCCATGAGAGCATCCCACGGATTGATCTCTATGTTCGTCGGATCCTTTGCACTGGGAACGGTTGGATTCTAACAAAAGGCAAAGCTTATGTTGCTTTAATTAGGCATATCGTGGATAGTGAAAAGGACAAACTGGAACTGCGGATAGATTAAATGATCATTTATAAGTGTATAGGAAATGCATAAAAATAACTACTTGTGCCGTTCAAATAAGTACTCACATTATGTAGCTTCCCAATTGTATCTGGCAAGCATGTCAACAAATTACCAGAAACGGAGAACTGTTCTAGCTTGTAAAGAGAACCCACTGCATAAAGAAAACACATGTTAGAACCACTGAGAAACATAAGCGGCATGTCTTTATTATTAGATAGAATATAAGTAGTATTCGAAAATACAGTCATCTGGCAAGATGGAAATCTTATTTCCATCAAGTGTAAGAATCATTAAGGAACGAAGACTTGCTACGCTGTTTGGGAGGCTTTGAAGCACATTATTTGCGAGGATCTGAAACATAAATATGATTTGAAGTTAAAAACAGCAGTCCTGGTTAAAATGCAATTTTCTAATTAAAACACTTGCACACATATAGTAAAAATTACAAAAAATAAAAACAAAAGGTTGTAAAACAGAGAAAACAAAAATGCATGAAGAAAGAAATTATTGAAACCAGAGATATTAGCCTCACCAGACGTTGCAACTGAACTAATCTGCTGATATCTGGAGGAAGCACAACTACAGGACATAGTGATGAAAATTAAATTCCATAATAATTTGAACTTAAAATGGAAAACTGCTTCATGTGGTAACACAAATAAAAAGGAAACAAGGAGGTGGATAAAGCTTTCATTGGTTGCACTGTTGTAAATAGGGTTTAGTGGTTTACACCATAATTAGGTAATCTATAACATGAAATAATAATAAAAAACTAAGACAAGGCCCAGAAGAAATTACAATAACCCCATAGTATACATGAAAAAAAATGTAAATTCAACTATTCATTGAATACACTAAACATTAACTATAATGAGACCAAATTTACCTGCATTAGAATTTAAATAGAATAAGAAGGTAAAAAGAAGTATATACAACACAAGAAAGGGAAGTTCTTAATCCTTGTGCTCTGCCGTATTAGAACTTTATCTCTACTTCTCGAGGCAACATGATGTGTTTTATGTGAACCAATGCAGCATATTTGCCAATATTCCAAGAATAGAAAACAATACTCATTAATAAGATCATGAGCTGCCTCAACCCACAAACTTTGGTGTTCAACTAAACAATAAATTCTTCTACTTCTGATATTTTGTTTTCTAGGGGCGTGTGTGGACCAAAATGGGGTCAAAGAAGCCAAATACAACAATGATAAAATATATTTTCAACCGAAAAGTGTACACTAATAGGTGAGGGCCAACCACTCAGTATTTCTACAATAATATATTTTTTAACTATTCAACATGAGATTAAACTCAACAACTCTTACATACCTTAATAATCACCCCTCATATAAGAGCTCTCCGTATTAATCATCACTCCTCCTACATACTGAAGCTTTTCTTTATCATCAAGTATCATGCATCAAAAAATAACTCACTAAACTATGTGGAGCTGCCATATGAGACGCCTGCCCTTGTATCTTTCTCAATCATAGTAGAAGGTCATTGAGACCTATGGAAGTCACGAACTACATGATCCATTTTACCCCAATTGAATCATCATTTATGACAACACTTGTCAAGTGAGCAAGGACCAAATGGGATATACCAGTTATCAAACCAATATTTCAAACAAAAAATTCAAGTTTATGAGTGAGGGCCAACCACTTAATATCATACACCAATATATTTTTCACCAATCTGATATGAGACTGACCTCAATATTTACATGAGTCTTAATATTGTTGGCATTTATCTCCGCATACAAAAAGATATTACTTTTTATTTGGCAATGATTATGAGCAAATAAAAACCGTTCATATCCCATCCTAAAGGCTTGAAAATGTTCTGAAATTTTAGACAAAACCCTAAATAAAATTCCATTGAGATGTAAGAATAAATTTAGAACTAAGAAGAAAAGATAAAAAAGTAAAATTAAACGTCAATTAAAATCAGTGTTCATAAAGCTATGAAAGACTAGATTCAGGTGATCAGAAAAGCAAATTTTTAATTTGAAATAATGTCAAAGAGAAAAGAATTCCATAATGTCAATATTCAGCTCAATCAAGATTTAATAAAATAAATAATACTAAAAAAACGATATTGACTTACAAACATTATTGTTTGTCAAATCAATAGTACGAACACATACTATTATTCACCTCAAGAACTTCATCAGGTAGTACCTGTTCAATAAGAGCATGGTTAATTGCTGCAACCAACAACAATGTAGAAAAAAAGTCCAAATTGCTCCTTTGGCACATGATTTTCATAGATTCAATTAATAAAAAAAAAAACCGCTCAATAGGAACAGGTTTCTTCATAACGCCAAAAGAAATTTAGAAGAAAAATACAAATACTGCTGTGGAACATGATTTATCGAAGATAAGTCAAAACAAACTATGAGCACAATGCTTCAATAATAAATAAGAGCCAACATATTTACGTCATTTCAATACAGTAAAATGGTTTCCTTATTAATAATAATTTCTTTTTTTGCTTTACAGAATGTGAGTATCTTTTACTTTGGGCCAACAATAGCAATAAAGTTAAGAGAATTAGCAAACGAAAAGAAGACGGTGTAGTATGCAAATGGTAGGCTCATGACCTTTATTTAAAGGAAAATTGAGGGAAATCCTATATTTTTTATGAGGACAACTTATAGGACACTGTTCTTAGCTGTTTACAAACACAACACTCAAATATTTACATTCACACATAGAACACCAAAAATTTCTCCATCCCCAAAATTACCACCTTGTCACTCCCAACTACCCATTGTTAACTTTTTCACCTTAAACAAGTGGAAAGCATCCCAGCAAAATCATGCATGACCTAAAACTGAAAGGCCTTGTTGGTATTTTTGTGAACACTATTCTTAGCTGTTTACAAACACTGCACCCAATTATTTACATTCACACATAGAACACATAATTTTTTCTCCATCCCACAAAAAATACCACCTTATCACTCCCATTGTTAATTTTTAACCATGAATGTGTGGAATGCATCCCAGCAAAACCATGTCAGATCTAGAACTGGAAAGCCCTACTGGGAATGTATAATGCTAGACTCCTTGCCGGCACAAACAAGCTGCAACATCTGCCAAATAAGGATGGTCATTAAAGGGAAAGTCCATTGTGACTTGGCCGGGAAGTTGCATAGTGTGCTTACTCTGACCAACTAACCATGTTTTGCTTTGGTTAGGATTAGAACTATCATATTGTCCTCTAAGATAATGTTGAATAAACGTTGAATGAAAATAACTTATATGGACTTGTAAAGTGTTTATTTGAAACAACTACAAATAATAAATTAGCAGAATGATGATTATGGTTGCAACTAGGTCCACCTCATCTTCATAATTCACACATTGCGAAAAAAAGTGTGATATATAGTAGCCCTATCAAATCTTTCTGGTCAGCTCCAATCATAAGGCATGTAGGAGGTGCGCACTAGAATGGTCCCCAATGATACTAAGCTCCTCCTAACAATGTTTGTGGTTGGAGAAGGGCACAACTCAAAAAGGAACAATGATTCCACAATAAAATTTGATGAAAGCAAACCCTATCTAAATCAACAAAAACTAGATTACTTCTGGCGCCCTCAAAGGATTGTTCTAAATCAAAGGCCAAGTGTTGGCAAGCATTCTGAAATTAGCTGCATCTATTGAGGGTGGAGCACCACCAAAAACCTATGGAAAGGGGTTGAAACTCTTTCCAGCATGAAAACAAAAGTAAGGGGACAATTTGCCTGAGTCAACCCATAACCAAGTCCATTTGGTTACTATAAGAGTTGTACAGGTTTTTCATATGAATTATACAAGCTTTGATTAATTTTTTGGAGCACATATTTGTGCAATCAAAAAGCAAGCGCGCAGCTAAAGGAGGTTGAATGAAATCAGTAGTACAGAAAAAAAGGAGGGCATGCATATCAATATTTGATATTGTACATAAGTAAGATATTTTAGAGGAAGATATATGGAAGCAAGGAGGTAAATAGAGAAGGGTGTAAACCCATGTAATATCATAAAATTGTGTTATCAACATTAGCCCATAATGAGGTCCCTAATTACAAAGAGAATAGTGTGCTGGCTGAGTCAAGGAGATAAGGTCCACCAAGAGCAGCTGAGCATTAGAAAGGATTCAGCTAATGAGCTTCATTTTTAAATGGATCTAGTTGTGGAGTACACTATTAAAGAAAAGCTACATGAGCTACCATCACCTGTTCTCCAAGAAAATCATTACCACATACTTGAGCAAGCAGTGATTCATGTCATTTCAAAACTGACCAGAAGATATTATATGTAACGTTGGAGACAACTATCTTGATGATGAAAATGATAACCACTTGGTAAGTTATTTGCAGTCAGTGCTCAATTTGACTAAGAAGAGGAGAGGTTCCTGACTATTAAATCGTTTGCAATGATGGAAAGTCATTGAAGTAATGGTTTTGTCCTAGGTGAAGAAGAGAAGAGGACGTCCGCGAATCTAAAAAATGACTCTTCGTGAAGTCATGAAATCTGTTGAAACTCAAGGAGGAAGATCTTGAGAGATCTTCTTGCAAGATCTAGAGAGAGAGAGAGAGAGGAGGGAGAGGAGAGGGAAGAACCGTGAGCCAAAATGCACAAATCTTATTTCTCTTGGCTGCCTATTACAAGCCTAAACACACCTATTTAAAGACTACTAAAGGCTATACAAATAGCCCCACAAATGGCTACATATGCAATTTTCAACTTTATTCTTGTGACAGACATCAGAGGCTTGTAAAGTTTTTGAGCATTTAGTTAGTTTGGGCGTCAAACCTAATGCCACAACATATACATTGCTTGTGGATGCACATCTTGCCAACCGAGATCCCAAAGCTGCACTTCTTGTGATAGATGAAATGGTATGCTGCAAGTTTGCACTAATATTCATTTCTATTTGAAATAAATTTTGGATAAAGAGGGAGAGTATACCCATTAGATTTATTTAAGATGAGTGCAATACATGATGAATAAATAAAAATTCATATTACAGTCATCTCAAAATAAATCTAATGGAAGTACAACTCATCTCAATGAGAAATTATATGAGTGGTAGGAAAAAATTATAAATGGTATATGTGATATTAAAATAATATAGGATGGTATGTAGTGGCGGATACACAGTGGGGGCACTGGGGGCATATGCCCCCACCGGTCAAATAAAACTTTTTTGCCAACTTTTTTATATGTAATACTAAATTAAAAACCAAAAAGCCGCCGACGAAAAAAAAATTGCCTCCCATCTCAACGTTATTGTGTCTCTGCGCTGCGCTCATTTCCGCGGAGTTCTCTCATCCATAATGGCAATCATGAGTCATTTACTCTTATTTTCTCTCTCTCTCCGTAATTGTTTATGGCTTTATGCAAATTATGTTAATTTTTTTCTCTCGATATGTGCAAAAAGATCTCTCTCTAACTGTAGTCGCATTTTATAGAAAAGGACAAAATATTGTTAAAAAATAATTTTTTGCTCTCTATCTAGGAATTAATTTCTTTGACAGAGAAATTACTTTTTTATTTTTGGGTTTAAGCCAAAAATTATTGGGATTTTTGCTCTCTCTCTAGCCAAAAATATGTGCAAAAAGATCTCTCTAGGTTTTTCTTTGACAGAAAAACCCTCTTTAATGTTAAAAAATAATTAAGATTTAATTTTTAAATTGTCTGATCATTCTCTGATGAGTGTATTATATTTATATAATCTCTAATATCTTTAACATAAATTTTAGTCGAGGGATTTTCACAATTTTCTTATTCAAGAGAGAGAAAAATATTTGCATATAAATTACAATATATTCATTAAAATTATTTTATTATGTTGTTCAAATATGTTTGTTCCATTTTGTTTAATAATATGTCATCATATTTTTTGTCATAGATATGAAGAGATACTTCAAATAAAAGGCTCAAGTTATTGAAAAATTATATCCATCAAATTTTTTAGATATAGATCTCATTATATTAGATTGTCAACTTGAGACTTTTGTCATTGATATGAGAACTAGTGATATATTCAACAATTTAAGATGAATTGGAAAACTTGCACAAAAAATGATTGAGACTAAGAAAAATTGATATTTACTCTTTGGTATTCTTACTTATAAAGTTTGCTTTGATATAACTCTTGAATAAATGATTGTTTAATTACTTATATTGAAAAAAAGATATTTTTTAATAATATTGATAATTAATTAATTATATAATGATTTCAAAGTACGAAGACTCAAAGAGAAAAAAATGTAGGTGTAATGCAGGAAAAATATGATGTGATTTTGATTTTAAGTTTTTTTATTATATAATTGATCTTTTTATATAACAAGTCTTTCGACGACGAGTAGAAGTCCACTAACGAGCAGAAGTCCGACGACAGGGAGAAGTCCGACATCGGGTAGAAGATCGACGAAAGTTCGTCTTGTTTGAGATGACCGTCGAATTTGAGTTGACCGTCGAAATTCTGACCGTCGATAGTACAATAGTCATTAAATTATTTTTAAAATATTATTTTTTAAAAATAATTATAAATTATGAGATATTTTTTAATTGAAAATTAAAAAATACAATCAAATATATATTTGATCCCCTTAAAAAGAAAAATATATATATATATATATATATATATATATATATATATATATATATATATATATATATATATATATATATATATATATATATATATATATATCACACTCTCTCTAATCATTCATTAAGAAATTAAGAATGTTAATGAATTGAGTTCAAATAAATTAATTTTATACATAGGAATATTTTATTTGAATTAATTAAATTAAGTCTTAATTTTAAATTATATTTAGATTAACTATATTTAAATTATAAGATAATATTCTCCCTATTTCTAAATTAATTTGACGCAATGATTCACATTAGTTAAAGAAAATCATAAATAATAAAAAAATTAAAGTTAACCCTAAAAAATCACCCGCACAATTATTAGCCATTAGGTGCTTGCTTTTTCCAATAGATAAAATAGAGATCTCTTGCTTTTTACTATAGATAAAAGAAAAGCTTTTGCATCTAAGTTTTGTGGACTGTCTTTATTTTAGTTCTTTTTTATTCTTGTTCTCATGGGGGAGGTATAGGTTTTTGGTTTTTCCTCATAATTTGAGGTTAAACCTTTTTTGGTATAACTTACTTGTAACTTCTTTTTTCATGGTAATATATGGGCTTCTGCCCTCATTTTCCAAAAAAAAAAAAAAAAAGAAGAAAAGCTTTCATGAGCCAGCCTAGACGCCTAGTGTTGGGAACCGTTCCATGCAAACGGTTCAGAAGAAAGTCTGTCAGGGCTGCAGGGGTAGTATAGCTTGAGCCGATCTTGGGAACTCTTTTGGGAATAGATTAAAATATTTAATGCCCCTCTTAAAAAAAGGCCAAATTTTAAGAATGAGCACATTATTTTTTAAAATTAGATTAAAAGCTTTAAAAAAAAATTAAAATGGAGCAAAATAGTCAAATATTTTGACGCATTCCAAATACGACAAATCAATTGGCTTATGCACTTCAAGATTTGGCGTATTCTACTAAATAAAATAAGATAATATAAATTCAGTTAAAGAGAGAGAGAAAGAGAGCAATAGGGATAGAGATAGGGAGGGAGAGAGAGCAACGGGGAAAGAGAGCAATTATTACGTCATCCGATTGGACGTAGAGCTACATCCGGTCGGAGCTAAAATAGTGCCAAAAAAAGAGAAATACCGAGCAATACCAAACAATAACGAGGAATACCATCATGTGAAGACCCAATACCGAGTTATATCGAGCTATACTGAGCAATACCGAGTTATCCAAAAAAATACTGAGTTGTTTCAAGTTGTCCAAAAAAATACCGAGTTGAGTACAACTCGGTATTGCTCGGTATAGCTCGGTATAACTCGGTATTGGGTCTTCAGATGATGGTATTCCTCGTTATTACCAAATAATACATAGCAATACCAAGCGAATACCGAGTTTTTTGGCGGGATTTTAGTACCGACGAGACGTTCCTCTACGTACGTTCACCGGACCAAATAAAAGCTCGAAAGAGAGAGAGAGCAATAGTACAATTAAGAGAGAGATGAATAGATAATATTATATGAATAATATTTTTGTATAATATTATGGATATATTATTTTTAACAATTATTTAATTATTAGTAATTTAATTTATTAAATAATTCTTTAAAAAAAATTTATTAAAATAAATTATTATACATATATTTATTTTATTTTAAATTTTTTAGTTCATTTAATATATATGCAATATTCGATAAAAATAATGTTTTTTTAATTAATATATATTTTTCAAAATTTAAAACTTATATTTTAGTAAAAATAATGTTTTTCAAAATTATATTAAAAATTAATACTTTTTCCAAAAAATCAAAATTTTCAAAATTGTATGAAAACTTTATTAATATTTTTTAAAAAAATTAAATATCAATTTTTATTATTATAAGTATTATATTTATTTTAAAATTAGTTTTTAATATTTCAAAATTACACTTTCTTTCTAATAAAGTTTTGATTAAAATTTATTAAAATTTTAATAAAATATTATTTTTTGTTAATATTTCATATATTAAATGGACTAAAAAATTACATCAAAATATCATTAACATTAATTTATCTAAGTATAATATATTTAAATTTATATAATTTTGTAATTTAAGTGTGTTATATAAAATGATTAATTAAATTAAATATTATATATATAATCATAAATCCTCTTAATTTATATTCAATTTGATAAATGAGTTATTTAAATAAAAATGAAATTATTTTGAACATTTACATCTCTCAATATTCCTCGTTATACCGAACTGATTTGCCTTCCACTAGAACATGAATGGCCAGCCGTTTGATCTCGGATGAACGGTTGATGATGGAAATTGCTTTTGTAGGTGCAGTGTGTGGCCCAGCATTAGTTGTAAGAGAAAATTTTTAAAAGGGTCAAGTTTCAAGATAGATTTAAGATGTTGCGTCTAGGAGTATTCGCGGCGGTAGAGAAATATAAAGTTTATGGTCTTAGCGTTGTACGAAAATCCGCCACGCAATCAGATAAGAGAAAGGGTCTAGCATTTATGAGACACCAAGATTTTTACGTGGAAAACCCCTAAAAAAGGGGGAAAAACCACGGGGCCTGGCCCAGTTTGAATGAATCCACTAGTATTGCAGTCGATTACAAATGAGGCCCTTCCTTGGTGGAAGGTCTTAGCTTGATGTACATCTTATGGAGTACATTACATGATGTAAATACAAAGAATCACTATTGACATGTTCGCTTTGTTAGAAGGACTGCAGTCGGAGGGCGACGTAGGTAAGGAGGACCGTAGTCAGCTGGCGATGAAGGACTGTAGTCGGCTGGCGACGAAAGTCAGGAAGACCGTAGTCGGCTGGCGACGGAGGTCGGAAGGACTGTAGTCTGAAGACGAAGATCAGTAGGACAACGTCAGGTAGAAGTCCATCAATAGAAAGAAATGCATCTTCGCATAGATGTCCAGTGAAGTCCGATAATCGGTAGAAGTCTGGCATCGGGTAGAGACTTGGCGAAGAGTGAAGGTCCGATGTCGGGTAGAAGTCCGACGTCTGTTGGTGGCTGAGGAGAAATCCGGCTTCCCTTGGGTGGAGTTTCGGCGTCATGAAGGAACTCTGTCTTTAAATGAGAAGAATTTCAGCATCACGTGGATGTTGTGCAAATTCCAGGCGTTTCCTGAAAATCCGGCAGAGTTCCGGCGTCTTCAAGCGGCATGAAGAGCTCCGGTGGTGGTCGAGGAGGTGAGGAATCTCCTTTTCCCCTTTCTCCTCTTCTTCTTCTCTCTCTTCACTTGAGCCCCCTTTGTGTAGAATGAGGGCTCTATTTATCGTTTTTTGGAGTGGCATAGCCCGTAAATAGGCGTGAGATCATGGGCGAATTAGGAGTGGTTTGAATGGACGACCGATATCGAATCCTTTGATCATGCACCATTCGTTGGCCATTTGAAGGCCTTAATGATGTCGGAATTCAACAATATTGGACTCGTTGGATTTGTCTCGTCGAGCCGTTCGATTCGAGTATAAGCTCGTCAAAATCGAAGACCGTTTGGTAACTCAAATTGCAGTTTAAACCTTCCAACAGCGCTTTGAGCCCTTAATTCGGACTAATTTGGGCTCGAATTGGGTTGATCTTGGTGTCGTTGGGTTTGTAATTCCGAGACGCTCAGTTTGACTGTAAGCTCGCTGAAATCGGAGTTTGGGTGCTCCCAAAATTAATTTTTGAACTTTCCAACTAGATTTTGCCTCGAGATTCGTGCCCGATCAAGATAATTTTTGTGATGCCGTATCAAGGAGCATAATATAATTTTATTTTAAAAAGGAGCAAAAACGCACGGCATGTCACATTTTCTTTGAAAACACAAAAAAAATTGTGTTTTAACAGAAAACGTGAACAGTGATTGCATTTTCTGTTAAAACGTGAATAGTAACCGCATTTTCTATTAAAACTAAATTTTTTTATGTTTTACATTCCGGCTAAAAATTTTAAGTTTTTTTTTTCACCTTCCTCTCTCTTTAATTATATTTTAATTAACTTTAATTTTTTATAAATTTTTTAATTACATTTTAAATATTTTATAATGATTACTATTTTAACTATTAAATATTTATAAGATATTTAAAAAATTTAAAAAAAATTTAAATATTATTAAAATTATATAATCTAATAATATTTAATTTTATTAGTTTTAATCTTTAAAATTTTAGAATATGTTTAAATAAAATTATTTTTAATATTTAAAAATATATTTTATTTAAAAAAAAACGAGATAAAAAGAAGTTAAAAATAGTTTTATTTAAAATTAAAAATAAGTTAAAATTATGAAAAGTTTGTTGCCGCTCTGTTTATTGAAAATTATTAACTTTTTTGTTGCCGCTCTATTTTTTCGTCAAATTTAAATAATCTTTTAATTGGGCACGAAAAATTCGTATCTCACATGTATCCATGCCTTATCGGAGGCGTATCTGTATCTGACTTATATCCGGTACAACATGCCTCATAAATAGAAGTAACCGTGCAACATAGGTTATAAAGATTTATCATTATTAAATATTTAAAATATAATTAAAAATTACTAAAAAAAATTCAAATTTAATTAAAATATAATTAAATGTTTAAAATATAACTAAAAAGTTTATAAAAAATTAAAGTTAATTTAAAAGTTAATAAAAATTTTAAAATTAAATAATTTTCCACTCTGTTTCTCTCTCTCTCTCCATTTGTGTCTCTCTCTCCCCTCCATCCATCCCTCTCTCTACCTCTCTCTCTCTCTCTCTATTTTCATCCTCTAAAAAGCTGAAAAAAAAAACATAAAAATTTCACCCCAAATATAAAACATAAAAAATTGAGTTTTAATAGAAAATGCGGTTACTATTCACATTTTAACAGAAAATGCAATTACTGTTCACGTTTTCTGTTAAAACATAATTTTTTTTTGCGTTTTCAAAGAAAACGTGTGCGTTTTTGCTCCTTTTTAAATTAAAATTATATTTTGCTTATTGATCCTTTTAAAAATTTGCCCTAGTTGTAATGGAGGAAGAACTAACAGCAGCATGTGCGGACAAAGCCAGTGGAAGGCTAGAAGCCAACTCTGCAAAGCATAGCTAAGCTCGGAATCTAAGCGTTTCTTATTATTTTCTTTGCTTTATATATATTTATTTTTTGTCCTCTTAATTTTTAGAAAAAGTATATGAAGTTTGAATATGTTACACGTGTTAAGAACGATTGAGATTTAGGTCTCGTTTGAGACGGCTTTTTTGCCGTTATTTAAAACTATTTTTTAATATAAAAATTTTATAAAATTATTTTAAGAAGCGGCAAAAAAGTCAACTTATTTCATTTGGGATAGCTTTTCTACTGCTTCTTAAATCAATTTTATATTACCAAAATTTAAATAATTAGTACTAAAAAGTCACTTTAAGAAGCAATAAGAAAGCTCTCTCAAACGAAGACTTAGGATTTATTTGTGAGGGATGTAATTTTTTAGAAATATATTGATAAAGTTGTTGTGAAAAAATAGTTTTTTTGAAAACTGCTATATAAATTAGCTTTTCTAGTATAAAACCTTAAGCATTGGATAAATAAAAATTGCGATTGCAATTTGAAAGCAAAACAATAATAAAATTGTCCTAATCGAAGTCTTAGGCTTGGCTTGAGACCGTTTTTCTTATTAATGTTTTTAAACCAGCTTTAGAGTATATGAATTTCTTAAAAAAGAATTGACAAAATGAGAGGGAGTTTGAATCAACCCGAATCTAACCCTTTTAATAAAAAGTTTGGAAAACCTAACTCAAACCTGATCAATTCATTATATGGGTCAAATCAAATCTAATTTTTTTAGTCATATTCTGATTAGATTGATAAGTCGGGATATTTATTAATACCCCTAGGTGCTTTCTTTAAGACTCCTAAAATTATTCAGTCTCATTCGGTTGATATAAAGTTTCTTATACAAACACCAATTGTTCAATTGGATGGAATATATCCAGGGTTTTAAGATGGCTAAAAATTATGTGATAAGCTTCGTTTGTATATCGATTGTTTGTAGATTGTATGATTTTTCAATGGAAAATCAATCACATGGTTGTTCATATACTATTTGGCAGATTAAGAATTTGTTGCTCAAAGATAAACTTTTATGCTATGATGCAACTTTGAAGAAAGAGTTGCAAGAATCTAACACATACAATCACTAAATAGCTTGCACTTTTTAGTTATATGTGTTTGTTTATCTAATTGGTAGTAGAGAAATGATAGCCATATCAATAATCCTCTCAATTTTGAAACTTTTATGGCAGTGATAGTGAGAATGCTAGTTTTTTTATAAATTATGCATCAATTATGAATCTCAGAGTAAATTTTTATAATGAAAACTTCCACAATTAAATTCCGGATAATTTGAACTCCAATTTCAATAAACTAATAGTCGAACTAAATGTTTTGACAAGATAAATCCAATAAAATCAAAAGTGGTCCATTTCGAGCTTGAATGAGACCAATCAAGTACTTGATGCATAATTTGAATCATTAGATATTAATTGGATGACCAAGTGATCTCCAGATTTAGTATGTTTATTGTCAAATCGATTTGCATGATGAGGCCAACCTTACTAGACTAAGATCAATTAATTCCAATGTCATTATAACACTTAATTTTTTTTATAATTAAGGGAATCAATATAAATCGTATGATAAATTGTTTTAAGTTTTAACAAAATTTATCAAAATGCTCATATAAAAAAAACTTATAAATAGAGCATCATTCTGTACATAAAAGGATGCCCAAGAACTCTATATATTTTCTAGCCATCATCACTAACAACCACTACTATTCGTTGTCACCATCAATAATCATCATCATCATCATCTATCAAGATATGTCTTTGTTGCTGGGTTTCAATTGTCTGCCTGTGAACACCAAATTTCTATGAGCCTCACAAAAGGGAAATAAAAACTTTATTCTCAAATATTACACTTCTTCAGTGTTAGGAAGAAAAGATTTTTATATCTCCTATACTACAGGAAAATGATCTTGTTACCTACAGAAAATATGCTAGTAACAAGGGAACTTTGCCGAAAATTTTGAATTTTCGTTTGATATCCATCCGTCGGAAAGTCTTCAACATTTCCGGCTGATTTTCTGGCGAAAAAAAATGAAAACTTCAATGTCATTTTCTTATAGCGAATTCTGACGTTTTTAGGAACTAAGCATATTAAAAGAATGATAAAATTTTATCAACGCATACTGAATTTTTATCCAAAACTTGACATATATCTAATATCTTCTACTCTTAGCGTATAACAAAAATATTTAAAATATGAATGAAAAAGCGATATTTAAGAGAAATTAATTTTTTACTATATTCTCATATTTCTTGTCTGCCAAGCAATATGTGGCGGTTTCTTTCAGTAGAATGAATAATTATTACGTCCTCTGACCGAATGTTGCTATAGGTTCGGCCTCCAATATTTTTACGCCACGTAGCAACCCGAAGACCCGACCCAAACCCGTGGTAATTACGATTTTTCACGTCTCTTTTCACTAATTTGGCTGAAACGGGTGGGAAAACTTTAAAACCCGCGGTTACATTATATGAATAAACATTTGGCCGATTAGCTTATGTATACAGAACATTATACTGTATTTAGGGTTTACAGGTAGAAGAGAAAAGTTTCGCGAAGCTTTTAAGGTGATGGATGAGAAGAATCCTTCTATTACTTTGGAAGAGTTAGACGATTTCGACGAAACATTTGGCACTTATACTCTGGATGATAAATTTTATTTTTTTTACAAGTAATTTCTCATCCATCTTCGTCTGATCAAATCATTGTTGTTTGTACCGAACCTTCTGATAACTCGGTACTGCTCGGTATTATATGTAATACTCGGTATGTATATTTGTACCGGAAATATAATTATGATAATTTTGCAACGAGTCTTTTTATAACTAGATTCTGCTCGAGATTTATTTCTATTATTTGAAATTGGTCTTTGGACCGATATTATAATTATGAAGAACTTGTACCGAGTTTTTTGAGAACTAGGTATAACTCGGTATTTATACGTATAACTCGGTATGGATAAGTTTTTCGTATCTTTACGTCGATTCTGTTTTGTATATACCGAGATTTTAATTTTAATATCTTTGTACCGAGTTTTATCTAACTCGGTATAGTTCAGTATTTATACGTAAAACTCGGTATGCTGAGTTTTCTTGTTTGTTTTCTGTCATACTAGTTTACTATGTACCGATTATAAAAAGCGATATGTTTGTACTGACTCGTTAGAAAACTCGATACACTTCGGTATTTTCATGTATTATTAGGTATTTATTCTGTGGTACACATTCATAATATTGGAATTTTTTTTCACAGGGGGTTTACAAATCTGAGAAGGAAGCATATGTTAAATATTACCAATATGCATATACGCTTGGCTTTAGTGTTCGGAAAGAACATCTTTCATATTGGCCTAATTCAAGGAAATTAAAATCAAAGGTTTTTGTCTGTTCCAAATCTGGATTCAAGAAGGACATAGAAAAAAAAATCAGAAGGTTAAATTTCGAAAATCAACAACAAGAACTGGATGTCCTGCTATGGAGAGATTTTCTGTTAGTGAAGCTGGAATATAGACGGTGAAAAATTCGGTAGAAACACACAACCATTAATTGGCAAAATCGGATGATCAACATTTGCTGAGATCATCTAGGCACATCACTGAAGAAAATGCCTCTGTTTTGAAATCAATGGCTGATGCGGGAATAAGAACAATAAATGCATTTTCCTATCTATCCGATGAGGTTGGAGGTGTAAAAAATTTGGGGTTTACCAAGAGAGATGCATACAACTACATTTAGAAGGAGAGAAAAGCAAAAATTAAGAATGGAGACAGCAATTCGCTAATCGAATTGTTCAAAAACCGAGCAGCTGATGATCATCTATTTGCATGGGATGTGCAAACTGATGAAGAAGATAGGTTGGTAATTTTTTTTGGGTTGATGGTTTGGGGAGAGTGGATTACGACTGCTTTGGGATGTAATTATTTTTTATACTAGCTACCGTCTTAACAAATATAATTTAGCATGTGCCCCTATTATTGGAGTCAATAATCATTGGCAAAACATTATATTAGAGATGACATTTCTATCTGATGAAATAATTGATTCATTCTGTTGGCTATTTCAAACATTTTTAAGAATTATGGATAATAAGCATCCAGTTACTATATTAACTGATCATGATCAAGCAATGACTAGGGCGATAGAGATTATATTCCCTAATACAAGACATCGGTTGTGCCAATGGCATATACAGAAGAAGACTCCTTCCAAAGTTTGGTGTTTTAATAGTAACAACAAAGTGAAAGGCCTTTTCTATAGTTGCTTCACCAAGTGTGATTCCGTGGATGAATTTGATAGTTTGTGGAATGAGATGATTAGAGAAGGAGACCTACAGAGTCATTAGTGGTTAAAAGATTTGTACATAATAAGGAAAAAGTGGTCTACAGCTTTCAACAAAGATTGCTTTAACCTTAGAATATTGTCTACACAACATAGTGGGTCCACCAATTTTGTTTATCATGGTATTTCAAAGGCTACAAGTTCTCTCACCGAATATTTCCTTGGATTGGAGAAACTTATAAACACTTGGCGTAGGAATGAATGGGATGAAATTTTTAGGTGTTGTCAAACCGAAATACAACCGTACATGAAAAGAAGTCCGACATTAAAGCAAGCAGCCAATTTTTACTCAAGAAAGTTATATGCCTTTTTTGAAGAGGAGTTTTTAAATGGTTTAGGTGGACTATGCATTGATCATTCTTCACCAGACTCATCAACATTTTCTGTGAAGAACATAGACCATTCTTTTGATTCACACAAGTGGACAGTTTTATTTAATTCATATGAAGGAACTATACAATGCAGCTGTGCAAAGTTCAAAATGATGGGAATACTGTGTTCTCATTACATGAGAGTGATGAGTCAGTTGGATGTTAGTAATATTCCTCAGAAATACTTAATTCCAAGATGGTCATCTAGTGCTCGGAATGATCTATATAGTGGACTGAATATCCAACGTATGGCTAAGAGTATGTGCTCATGGAATCAAGTTTCTCGAAACATGATTTTTAAAAATTATGTATGTCGATTTGCATATCAAATTAACACCGAAGCACAAGGTAATGAGGATGCAGAACAATGTATGATCGATGGTATGAGTGCATTAGCATTAAATGTTCAAAATATTATGGAAGGGAAAAGAAATAAACGCATAACTGAGGGGATCCACAAAACAATCAGAGATTCTGCAAAGTGCCGGCCTAAGGGAGTCTCTAATGCTAGATTAAAAGATCATTGGGAGAAGAGGGAGGCCAAAAAAGTGAAACCGATAGAGCATAATCCTCCTACAAGTTTATATTTTATTGCATATAAAAACTATGGAATTGGTGCACATACAGTAAAAAGTAGTTAATGAATACCAAATACCGACCAATACCGAGTTATACCGACAAATTTTATTCTCGGTATAACTCAGTATTACTATGTAATAATCAATTTTAGACTATCTTTGATTTTTTATTGTAAATATTTTTACTTTAGCTAGGATTATGTGTTGTATTATGTTTGTAATATGAGTAAATCAGTATAATCACAGTAAAGAAAATAAAATAGCATATGTAAATTTATAAATTTATTTTATGGTATTACAAAAAATGGCATATGCAAATTCAGCCCTAAATAAGGTCATATTACTTTGCCAGTTCTTATAGATGTCCCATTGAATATTATTATATTGTATAACTGTTTCCATATATTTACATACAAACATTCGCAGTCCACATTGTTCTTTTGTGCTGAGAAGTTAAGGATCGTTTGGATTGGTCAGGTTTGTATATCATCCTCAAAAGCATCTTTTGTATCAGCGTATAAATGAGATATCTGTAAAAGTAATAAAATTATAATATTTATATTCAATATCATAGCTTTAACCAAAGATAAATTTAAGAAGGACTTACAACTTTCGGAGCAATTGCCTTGTGTTGCTGCTTTGAGTATTGAATCCATAAAACCCCAATTTTTTTTCCTCAGGTTGGCAACCAGTAAAGTCCAATGTTTTTCGTTTATAATGGGAACAAATATAAGGTTAGCATTCTTAACAGCAGTTTGGGTGATATTTGCAACAAATAAAGTTGTGTTCGTCTCTTTATTTTGACAATAATATCCCTGAAAAAAAACCCACTCAGTCAGTTAATGATACACACTAAACCTTTATTATAAATGATAACTCACCCAATGAAAAGTAGAAACATATAGAAAAAGTTGGTTCAATCCTGTAACTAGGTCGTTCTTTTCAGATAACAAAAATGCAAAAGCGTCCATATTATTGTTATCAAGCTCTTCACATAGCAACAATTCGTCCATTTGGCTTCTGAAAATAATTGCATTTCCATTCTCAAATATAGTATCATCCCTGCATAATTTTACTCACCATCGTTAGAAAAAAAATATACACATGAATGCCAAGTTATTCTTGGTATAACTCGGTACTGAGTATAAAAACACGGTAATTGCTATTCAAACAATAAAAACTCCTTTTTGAACACCAAGTACCGAGCAAATACCGAGTTGTACTGAGAATTTTATTATCGGTACAACTCAGTATTTAGTATAAAAACACGGTAGTTCCTGTTTATACAGTAAAAACTCATTATTGAATACCAAATAACTAGCAATACCGAGTTATAACACCAAGTACCCGACAAATACCGAGTTGTACCTAGAAATTTATTCTCGATACAACTCGGTATTCAGTATAAAAACACGGTAGTTCCTATTTATACAGTAAAAACTCGATAATTGAATACCAAATACCTAGCAATATCGAGTTATACCGAGACTATTTAATCTCGGTATAACTCTTTATTGAGTATAAAACATACGTACTTGATGTTCATACAAAAAAAAATTAGATAAGGAATAACAAATAAAAGTTTAATACCGAGTTGTACCAAGAATTATATTTCTCGGTACAACTCGGTATTGAGTATAAAATTACATACTTTTTTGTACTGCTTAATAAAGTTATCAATGGAAATCATTTTTTCTTCATTAATTAGTAATCGTCCTGGGTATTCTAAAAATTCCATGGCCGGACGTTCTATACTTTTGGATTCATCAACATCATAAACTATAGATTTTGGGAGTACAAAAACAGCATCACTTGGAGTTTTAGCGGTAGGAGCAGCATCAGAATTAACAGAATCTGAAGAACAGCATCAGAATTAACAGCATCTGAAGGAACAACATCAGAAGGAGAACCTTTAGTAGGCGCAAAAGATTTATTAGCATCAGTTGCCTTCTCTATTTATCTTGTTGAAGCTCGAGTGGCAGGTTTTCTTCCAGTGATTGACGTTTCTTTTTTAGTAATCTTTTCAACTCCAGTATTTGCCAACTGAGCTCTTTTCTTTTTCCTATCACCTGCTGTGAATGGAGTTTTGACTCTTTTCCTTTTCCTATTATTCATGAGCTGTACTCTACGAGCAATTCCTCCCCTACCTGACGAAGGGAAAGGAAATTCCTCATCTTCAGATTGTCTGACATCCTCTTCCATCCCTTTAATATATGCTTCTTTGGTTATTTCCTCAACAATTTTATCAACAGATTTTGATACTTCTTCCAAAATGTTGTTAGATTCAGTTCTTGAAGTTGAGGGAATCAGACTTCTAATTCTCTCAGACGTGAAATATGCTGGAAAATGATGACTCAATATCTTATATATACCATAAAATTTTTCATTATTATCAACTTTTAACTCGAAGACTTCTTGTTCCAATGCTACTACCCGTTTTTCAAGCAGAGTTTTTGATAATTCGAGCAATTCTTTTGATCATATATTCATGCTGCGTAATAAGTTTATATATGGATTGATTGATAATCTTCAAGTTTGTTTCTTCAGAAACAGTACGTTCTGCATCAGTTTTTTGTGTAAATTCTGTTGTGGGACTTGGCAAATCAGTAGTTTTCGTTTGGATTGGCGGTAGGATTGGAGCATCATTCTGAATTGCTGCTTGGTCAGTAGTTTCCATTTGGATTGGCGGTTCAATAGGTGATTTAGTGGAACTTGGCAAATCAGTGTGGATAGTAGATTCAGTGGGACTTGCCAAATGAATTGGAGGATCAGTGTTGATTGGCTGTTCAATTGGACATTCAATGTCGGTTGGAGGTTGAATAGGAGAATCAGTTGTGCTTGGACTAGCTGGAGTTGGAGTTGTTGGTAGAGATGGAGTTGGCTTACTAAAAGACATATGTGGGGTTGTGAGTGGAGTAATCACAATTTGCAAATATTCTCCTGTATAATATGTCGAAGTACTCTGAATTAAATTCTTCTCAGAATCTGTTATCTCTTATAAATATGTCAATATCTAGAACAAATGTTTTATAAATATCCAAAATATATAAGTACAAAATAAAGTTAAATGACTGAAGATATGAATAGTACCTCAGAATCCTGAAGGTTATTTAATAAATTCTTAACATCTTTAACTCTATAATTAAATTTTCCATTCCAATGAAGGAGACGGGGTCGAGCCAATTTATCCACTACCGGGTGGAACTTTGTATGCTCAAAAAATCATATTTATACCAAAAAATTAAACAATATAAATCAGTGTAAAAATGATTAAAGAACCTAGTACAATAGTGAAGTACATTAGACAATATAATATGTGTAAGAATTACTCACAATTATAATCATAACAAATCCATTAACATATCCTAAGAATTGACCTTTTGATTGCTTTTTAGCTATTATAGTAAATTCAATCACGAGGAAACCCCTAATGGATTGGGGCCAATTGTATGTTTCGAAGTTCTCAACATTCTTTGCAACGTCCAATATTGTTGATTGTACTCGAAAGTTGGCCATTGGAAAGAATATGTTGGATAATAAGTATACAATGAATTGTTCTCTTACATTCTCGATCGGCGTTGACACATCCAATTTCAGAATATCATGCCTTATGTCATCTGCTGTTTTTCCAGCAGTTGTAGCAGTCCCAGGTTCAAATTTAATACCTTTGTTAGGTAAGCCAATAATCAAAGCTAATTCATCAGATGTGAAAGCTAAAGTCCGACTGTTAATAACAAAACTTTCAGAATTGTTGTCCCATGTTGACAATAACATATAAACAATTGGAACATTCTGTGGGAATCAAGGCAGATGTAGGAACTGGTTAATTTGTAGCTCCCGTAGGCTTCTAACAAACTACTCCCCAAATTTCTCAACCATCTCATTACAAACTTCTCTAAAACTTGACGTTCGACATCTAAAATGAATCTTGGGGAAATATCCCTGCATAATAAAGTAGATGATATTACATAATACCGAACAATACTGAGTTTTAGTTCTGAAAAAATTGTTGTACCGAGTTATATCAAGTAAAGCTAGTTGTACCAAATACTAAGAAACACCATATATCAATACATTACATATGAAATACTCATTATTTAATAAAAATACCGAGTTGTACCAAGTTATACCGAGTATAACTAGTTGTACCAAATACTAAGAAACACCATATATCAATACATTACATATAAAATACTCATTATATAATAAAAATACCGAGTTGTACCGAGTTATATCGAGTATAACTAGTTGTATCAAATACTAAGAAACATCATATATCAATACATTACATATAAAATACTCATTATTTAATAAAAATACCGAGTTATACTGAGTTATATCGAGTTGTACTGAGTTATACCGAGTATAACTAGTTCAACCAAATCGTAACATACACCATATATCGATATTATATATATATATATATATATATATATATATATATATATATATATATATATATATATATATATATATATATATATATATATATATATATATTACTCATATATTTCATGTGAATACCGAGTATTAACATCTGTAAAAATGTTATTCAGAATTATACCGATTTGTACCGAATTATACGAGTTGTACCGATTATAACTAGTTATACCGAGTAGCACATAACAATATAATATACATAAAATAATCATATATTTAGTGTAAATAGCGAGATTTAGTCCTAAATCCTTAAATAAAGGGTTGTACCGAGGTATACCGGTTTGTACCGAGATGTACTAAGATGCACTAATCATCACCCGAACATTACTAACAAATACCTAGCATTATAATGAAATACTCAAATATTTTTGGTAAATACCGAGCATTTATTCTGAAAAATCCCCTGTAACGACGTGTACCGACCTATACCTAGGAACATCGAATAGCACCGAATACCAAATACCGATTAGTACCGAGTTTTATAACGTGTACCGAGTTTTATAAACTACCAAAAATAATTGAATTCAAACGTCCTGATAGAAATGTTAACCCTAACCCTACACATACATTTTTTATATTTTAAACGAGATAAACAATATGATAAGAAGGAAAATTTTTTGGTAAATCTTTTCTAACCTCAAACATTATATCTGTGAAGGTTTTTGATCGGAGAATGCGAAGAACTATGAAGGAAGTGCTGGAGAACTATGAAGGAAGTGAATAGTGATAGGGAGTCGATTCGTCGTTAAAATTTTGAAGTATATCCAAAAGGTAAAGGGATGCTGTTCGGGATTTCTTTCATTTAAAAATCCACACGTGTGAGAACCCAAAATACAGCTGGTCGGGTCGGCGACTTTTCTTCATGCTACGTGGCGTTAATACATTGGTGCCCGAACGTAGAGGAACGTACGTTCACTGGACCGAATAAAAGTTCCAGTAGAATTGTGGGCTTTCCGTGGGATATCAGTCCATATAATAGGTAATATTTCAGCTCACATGACAGGCAAATAAGTGAGCCAATGATGTGCAATTTTTATCTTTATTATAATTTTTAGCATTATTTTATTTGATGAGCAAAGTAATTTATTATCCAACTATGAACATAAATATAGGGACATAATAACAGAAAAAAATGTGTATCATAATATTTAATAAAAAAATATTTATTGTGAATTTAAATTTTAATGATCTATTTTGAAATAAATACCTTTGAATTTGATCAATTATAGTTTGGCCAATTTTTATTTATAGGATTTCTAACAAAAAGATCAAAACATTTAATCAAAATCTAATCATATTAAAATAAATATAAAACATAAATAATTCCTTGAAATTTTATTACAAATTTACAGTCATCCTAAAATAAATTTTATATATTTTCTAATTATTATATATATATATATATTTTTTTTTGGGAAATTTTTGGGCAGAGCCCGTATATTGAAAGAAAAATGGAGATTACATGAAGAAAAAAGGAAGGACCTCAAAGCCAAAAACAAAGGCAGGTCCAACAATTACACAAAATAGCAAAAATTGGTATACCAGCTATACCCCCAAAAAATTACAATAAGTAACAAAACTCAGAAATGGTGTAAAATGGAAAACTTGGACTCAGTGAAGAAGAGAATCGAAAAATGAGCAGCGAAATCCTCCTGGTTGCCCGAAGGCCGTCCAAGGAGTGCCTGAATAGGGAAACATCATCGTCCAAGCCCAAAAATCCCTCAGGCAGGCAAAAACGAAGGCAAGAACGTCGGGACGGAATGACAGCCCGTTACAGCAGGTCTTTAAGCTTCCCAGCATCTTTCCAATTGGTAATTTTCTCATAAACCGAACTTCTAACATTTAAAGCAATAGTTTTAGAGCATTTAAATGAGGAACCAAATCTCCTGTCATTCCTCTCTTTCCAAACAAAGTAAATGGTGCAGCTAGCCATTAGAAGAAAGAAATTCTTCTCAGATAATCTGGAGGCATAACAACTATCAATCCATTCGAACAAGTGGAGAATGGTGGGCCTGATCAGCAAACTTTTTGCAATCGGAATATTATGAATGAGAGTGGAGTGTGAAAAAGGGCATTCAAAGAACAAATGCATAGAGGATTCCAGTTGCAAATTGCACAGGCTACAAAGAGGATGCACCAAGATGTTGCGTTTAGACAGAGCATCAGCAGTTTTCAGAGCCCCCATGATAGCCATCCAGACATATACAGAGAAACGTAAAGCAGCACCTTTATGCCATATGAGATTAGCCCAAGAACAAATATCCATATTAGAGTAGAAACCATTAACAAAATCTCTAAAAATGCCAGCACCTGAATTTTCCCAAACTAAACAAGTAGCAGTTTCGTGAATGGGCAAAGCAGAAATTTGCTGCTTAACAGAATCAGGCAGCGAGAGAGGTAAGTTCCAGGTGTTATCAAAAATAAAGTCCTTCAGCCTGGAATGAGTAGAAGTGCCAGAGAAGAATTGGTGACCATTCCCAATACCAGCTAACGCATCATTAGAACACCAATGATCCCAATACAAAGAGACAGGAGCAGTAGCCGAAATATTAAAGCTGAAGAAGTGTTTTGCCTCGCTAGCAGTACAACAGATAAGTTTCCAAAACTTAGAGGAATAAACAGGAGGTGAACGCCAAGGGGAGATATACCTTTGCAGAAGCCAAGTAGACAAAGGGGAATCACAGTTGTACATTCTAGATATTACAGAACAATTAAAAGCATATCGTAAGGCAGCCAAAGAGGGGATGCCCAAACCACCATACAACTTGGGCCGGCAGATCTTATCCCACGAAATCATATGCATCTTGTTTTTGCTATCAATATCTCCAAAAAGCAGGAATTTAGAGGAGATTCTCTTAAAAAACCTCAAAACAGTTTTAGGTAAGATCGAACCCCGGATCCAATAAGCAATAGAGTTTTGAATAGTAAATTTCAGAAATTGCAGACGCCCCGCAAAAGAAAGAAGGTGAGCACTCCAGCCAGAAAGCTTTTTGGTCAGACTATCCGTTAAGTGTTTGAATAGTTGCTATTTGAATGAGTTATATTTATGCAACTTATGTAGTTTTGATGATTCCAAACATTATTGTTCAAATGTATAGTTATCTCCTAACAATTTCAGAAGATTTGCACTTGCTCTTGTGTGTACTAACATTTCAGGAAAATCAGACTCCAGACTACGAAAGGTTAAATTCAATTCAACATGAGATATTTTGTTTAATTGATGTTTGTCTTTTCTTTGAATTAATTTTGAAAGGGAGTGATTGTAATTGAGTGAATAAAATCTCACACACACAAATAAGGAGATCTTGAAATTCTATACTGATCGTACAGGACGATATTTATCGTACTGGACGATCTGTCAGTTATCTCCTATAGAGCACTTGGAACGAATAGGAACTTGCTTTGAAAAATTTTCTAAGTCCTATTCGTCCAGGACGAAATTTATTATCGTCCCAGGCGATGGGTTCACTGTAAACTTTTCGTCCAGACGAATTTTACCATCGTACGAGGCGACCAGTGCTCTGGAAAATTTTCGTCCAGATGAAAATAAATATCGTACAGGACGATCAGTTCTCTGGAAATTTTTCGTTCAGACGAAAACAAATTATCGTCCGCGGTGATTGGTTGTCTGGAAAATTTTCGTCCCGACGAAATAAATAATCGTCCAGGACGATCGGCTCTCTGGAAAATTTTCGTCCAGACGATCTCATTTTCGTTCAAACGATAAACCGACTTAGAACAGTTTTCAGCAGTTTCTAGAACCGACCTTGTAATAACCGTTCGTACTGGACGAACCAAGTTCGTACAGGACGATCAGCTGTACGAAGTCAGTTCGTACACATATACAAATTGGGTCGTTTCAGATCGTTTAAGTAAAATCGTCCAGGACGATCCAGGATCGTACAGGACGATCCACTGCGTACAGAATTGAAAATTTGCAGTTTTTGGGCGGTTTCACTTGTCTTTTCTATAAATAGTCCAAATTAGACTGCCACCCAATCTTTTTGTCATTTGATCTTCGTGCCTCTTGAGAGAATAGCCAAGGAGAGAGTGGAAGAGAGCATTCAAAGGAGAATTCCTACCACTGGAGCGAGAAGGCTTCACTTGGATTGCTAAGGTAAGAGTCTCTACTTGTGAAATTGGATTTCTTCACTCTTTTTCTTTCTTCCTTCTAGATTCTTGTGAGAAGATCATTCAAGAAGGTCCGGTTCTCTGCCGACACTTGGAGAGTGTGAACAGACTAGGGTTCTCTGCCCACACTAAGAGAGTGTGAAAGGAAGAAGGTTCTCTGCCTACACTTGGAGAGTGTGAACAGCCGTAGGGTTCTCTGCCCACACTAGGAGAGTGTGAAAGGAAGAAGGTTCTCTGCCTACACTTGGAGAGTGTGAACAGCCGTAGGGTTCTCTGCCCACACTAGGAGAGTGTGAAAGGACGACGGTTCTCTGCCGCACCGGGTAGTGGTGAAAAGAGTGTTTTGTACAGGCTTCTCCGCCTTGCTGTGGGTGCTAAAGGAGAGTCACTTTGTGGTATTAGTGCAATACTCAGAGGGTGCCTCTGAGGAGTTGATGTAGGTCTGGTTATAGACCGAACCACTATAAATCTGGTGTCATTTACTTTATTGCTTTTACGTTTCCGCATTTTAAATTTCAGTTTTAACAACTCTGTGGTTGAAAAACATTTTTCTACAAACTTTAAAAGAAAATTTTATTTCGGTTCAACTTTATTATTAAGAGGGTTTAAAATTTTTAAAACTACCAATTCACCCCCCTCTTGGTAGCCGTGGGACATTTACTTAGGCTTAACAACCTAATTACTAGACTCAACAAGTGGTATCAGAGCAGAGTTTCAAAATCATAAGTTTGAACTACTTTTTGATTAACGTAGATGGCTACATTTGGAAACCGAAACACACCTGAGGGTTACTCTATCACTAGACCTCCACTGTTTGACAATATTCCTTTTGATTTTTGGAAAACACGCATGTCTACTTTCTTACAGTCACTTGATTATCGCATGTGGATGCTAGTCCAGGAAGGTTACACAAAACCAACTAGATTAGTTGATGGAATTAGGGTAGATACACCCTATACAGATTGGACTATAGAAGAACGTGACTTAGCACAATTAAATGCGAAATGTTTAAATAGTTTCTTTTGTGCTTTAAAATCTGAAGACTACATGCGAGTTTTCCACTTGTAAAAGCGGAAAAGACATATGGGATAGACTTTGTATTACTTATGAAGGGACAAATGAGGTTAAGCAATCAAGACTCAATATCTTGTTACATGACTACGAATTATTTCGCATGAAACCTAATGAATCTATATCTGACATGTACACAAGATTCACTCAAATTGTCACCTCTTTGCATGCACTTGGTAGAGAATTAACTAATGCTGAAATGGTTAATAAGATTCTTCGTTGTTTACCTACTGCATACGATGCTAAAATTACTGCAATTACAGAGTCAAAAGATCTGAACATTTATTCTATTGACAATCTTCTTGGTTCACTCATTGCTTACGAGCAAGGAGTAAGTCAAAGAAAGATTGATGCAGGTGAACCAAGAAAGGACAAGAATCTTGCATTAAATGTGGAAGAGTCAGAAAAGTGAACACTCACAACCTGAGGATGAAGACGATATAGCACTGATGACTAGACAATTCAGAAGCTTTTTAAAGAGGAAGCAGAAGAGACGCCAGCAATGGAATAGAGGTAAGTATAACAAAAATGGCAGGGTTTCTAATGAAGTGATTTGTTATGAATGCAGGAAACCAGGTCATATAAAAACTGATTGTCCAAAACTTAAAGCCACTCCTAGCAAGGAGAAGGTAGAGGAGAAACCAATAGTAAAGAAGGGCAAGAAGAAGTTTCAAAAGGCTTTTTGGGCGGACTCAGCTTCAGACTCATCTGAGACTGAAAACGAAGAAGAAGTCACCAACCTTTGCTTGATGGCAGATAAAGCTGAACAATCAGATCAAGAAGAGGTATGTGATTTAACCTATGATGAACTGTTTGAAGTTTCTGAACACATGCATGATGCATATAGGAAAACTAAAAAGATGCATTCTAGTTTAGTTTTAGAATTGGAAGAGCTTAATAAGGAACACGAAATCCTTAGGAAAGATCATGCTTTAATTGATAGCAACCACATGAAACTACTTGATGAATATGATGACTTGAATAAAAATTTTGAAAATTTAAAATCATCCTATGCTGAACTTGAAAAAGAATTTAAGAAATTTAAGGATGAATCTGAGCACAAGACATATAGAATCAATTATACAAATCGAATCTTGAAGGAAATGAATTCATTTTACAAACTTACTATAAGAGCTCTCGAGGATAATAGGAACCCCCCTAAACTTGAAGATTTTACAAATCCTAAATATTATCCTAAATTCATGAAATCCCTTAGAAGACAATCATATGAAAGAAAACATAGGAAATATTTTTCCTAATGTTAAATGTAACAATTGTGGATTTTTGGGACATATATCTCACACCTGCACTTTAAAGATGAAACCTAATTTGGTGTGGAGAACTAAGATGCATAAACCTAGACATATCATACATGCATCTGATTATAAATTTCATAAAGGTGAACCCAAACTAGTTTGGGTTCCCAGGTCTAACATTTGAGAATTTTGCAGGTATACTCTCACACAAGACCTCGTGAGAGTATATGGTACCTGGACAGTGGATGTTCTAAGCACATGACTGGAGATACTGCTCAATTCATAACGCTGGAAACCAGGAGTGGAGGCAAGGTTACACTTGGAGATAATACCACAAAGAAGGTGGTTGGATCTGGTATGATTGGAAATTTGAAAAACTTTTTCATAGATAATGTTTTATTAGTTGAAGGCTTAAAACATAATTTGCTTAGCATAAGTCAGCTATGTGATAAGGGCTATAATGTAAAATTTTTACCTACTAGCTGCATAATTAGCCTAAATGGGAAAATTGTTTTTAAATGGAAAAAGGGTGAACAATGTCTACATGCTAGATTTAAATTGTATTCAATCTCCTACTGCTTTTTGTTTGAAAACTGTTTCTGATGAATCATGGCTTTGGCATAGGAGACTTTGTCATTCTAGTATGAAAAATCTTAGAAGAATTACCCAAAAGAATTTGGTTAGAGGAATACCTAAACTAGACTTTACTAAGGACCACTTATGTGATGCATGTCAATTAGGAAAACAAGTGAAGTCCTCCTTTAAGTCCAATAAAGATCTTAGGACCAGTAAACCTTTAGAAATTCTTCACATGGATCTTTTTGGACCTGTAAGCACGGTTAGTCTAGGAGGAAAGGTATATGGATTTGTAATAGTAGATGATTTTTCAAGATTCACCTGGGTTAAATTTCTTTTTCATAAGAGTGAATCATTTGAGGAATTCAGAAATTTTTCAACTTGGATACAAAGAAAACTAGGATGTGAAATAATTTCTATACAAAGTGATCATGGAGGAGAATTTGAAAATGAAAGATTTGAAGATTTCTGTAAAGAAAAGGGGATTGATCACAATTTTTCTGCACCTAGAACTCCTCAACAAAATGGAGTAGTTGAAAGAAAGAACAGAACATTAATAGAAGCCGCCCGAGCAATGTTAGCAGAATACTCTCTTCCTAGATATTTTTGGGCTGAGGCGGTTAGCACTGCATGCTATGTTCTGAATAGGGTAAATGTGAGATCAAATTTGAATAAAACACCCTATGAATTGGTAAAAGGTAGAACACCAAATTTGTCTCATTTACATGTATTTGGTTGCAAGGTGTTCATACATAATAATGGAAAATCTGCCTTAGGAAAATTTGATCCAAAATCAGATGAAGGAATTTTTGTTGGATATTCAAGTGTTGGAAAATCTTATAGAGTATTCAACAAAAGAACTTTAGTCATTGAAGAAACCACACATGTTGTTTTTGATGAAAATGGAAACATGGAAGAGCCAAAAGTTGTTGAAGAAGAAATTGAAGAAAACTCCCAAAAGATTGATAGATTAAATTTGGAAGAAAATGTGGAAGAAAATATAGAAAGAGAAGACCCTTTGCCTAGAGATTTGAGATTTTCTAAAAAATCACCCAAAGGAATTAATTATAGGTGAACCAAGTGAGGGTGTTAGAACTAGGCGTGGATTAAACAAGGAAGTCAATCATTCAGCCTTTATTTCAACTATTGAACCCACTAACATTGATCAAGCACTTTCAGATGAATTTTGGATATTGGCCATGCAAGAAGAGTTAAATCAATTTGTAAGAAATAAAGTTTGGGAACTAACTACAAGGCCAAAAGATCAAAGTGTTGTTGGAACCAAGTGGGTGTTCAAAAAATAAAATGAATGACTCAGGAGTAGTCATTAGAAATAAGGCTAGATTAGTAGCTAAGGGGTATAATCAAATTGAAGGAATTGATTTTGAGGAAACTTTTGCCCCTGTAGCTAGACTTGAAGCAATTAGGGTTTTACTAGCCTTTGCCTGTTTTAAAGGTTTTAAATTGTTTCAAATGGATGTTAAAAGTGCCTTTTTAAATGGAGTAATTGAAGAAGATGTTTTTTGTAGAACAACCTCCAGGTTTTGAAAATTCTAAATTTCCAAATCATGTTTTCAAATTAAAAAAGGCATTATATGGATTGAAACAGGCACCTAGGGCTTGGTATGAGAGGTTAAGCACCTTCCTACTTGAAAGATCTTTTGAAAAAGGAAGTGTGGATACAACTCTCTTTTTAAGAAAAATTGGAAAGGATATACTTATTGTTCAAATTTATGTGGATGACATCATCTTTGGATCTTCAAATAAACATCTTTGTGATGATTTTTCTAAAACAATGAGTAATGAATTCGAAATGAGTCTAATGGGAGATTTAAATTACTTTCTAGGATTTAGCATTAAGCAACTTGAGGAAGGTACTTTTCTTAGTCAAAACAAATATATTAAGGACATCCTCAAAAAATATGAAATGGACAATGCTAAACCTGTTAGTACACCAATGAGTTCTTCAGTTCAGTTGGATAAGGACCTTAAGGGAAAATCTGTTGATCAAAAGAAATTTAGAGGGATAATTGGATCTTTACTTTACTTGACTGCTAGCCGACCAGATATTATGTTTAGTGTTTGCCTATGTGCTAGATTTCAATCAGATCCAAAAGAATCACATTTGACAGCAGTAAAAAGGATTTTAAGATATCTACTAGGAACTCAAAACTTAGGAATTTGGTATCCTAAGTTTAGCTCTTCATTTGAAATTATTGGTTACTCAGATTCTGACTTTGCAGGCTGTAGAGTGGATAGGAAAAGCACTTCTGGAACATGTCAATTCATTGGAAATTCATTAGTTTCATGGTCTAGTAGAAAACAAAATTCAGTGGCACTATCTACTGCAGAAGCAGAATACATTGCATTAGGAAGTTGTGTGGCACAAGTACTTTGGTTTAAAACAACAGTTGATTGACTTAGGATTAACTATAGGCACTATTCCAATTTATTGTGACAATACTAGTGCTATTTGTATTTCAAAAAAATCCTATTCAACATTCTAGAACCAAACACATCGATATAAGGCATCATTTCATAAGGGATCACGTATCCAAAGGAGAAATTGAACTCATACATGTTTCAACTGAAAATCAACTTGCAGACATTTTTACAAAACCTTTAGCCTTTGATACCTTCAGTACTTTAAGAACAAGGCTTGGTGTTATTGATTTGAATGCTTAACTAAAATGTCTTTGCAACATTGATACTTGTTGTGTTTTGTTTTTGTAATTTTGTGAATTTTGTGTTTTTAATGAATTGTTTTTGGATTTATGATTTTGTTTTATGTTTTTCTGTGTTTCTGATTGTTTTTGTTGATTTTGTTAATTTAAAAAAAAATTTAAAAAAAAAATCAAAATTCAAAATTTTTTTTGGAGGAAATCGTCCAGGACGAAATATTTTCGTACGGGACGATGTGTAAAGGAACAGTTTGCGAAAATTTAAACCGTTTTGTAGAGAGCAGTTTTTTTTTTATTGGATCGTCTGTACGATCTGTGATCGTCCAGGACGAATTTTTTTTTTCTCTCTCAAACGTCGGGACGATTGAATGCAGCGGTTGAGTGGATAAGACAGTTTTTAATACGAACTTCGTCTGTACGAAATTTTAGTTCGTCCAGACGAACATGTGTCGATTCATTGTAGGGGACGGTTTTCAAGAGTCATTAAAACGAAATACTTTTCGATCGTCTGTACGAAATTTTTTTTTCGTCTGTACGATTGGGTCAAGTCAAAAAGCCTGTACGAAGGGACGCATCGTAAGTTGTGTTGAATACGAAAAGCCGTTACATTTTGGACGAATTGGATCGTCTGTACGAACTTACTTCGTCCAGACGAACTATTATGTTTCGTCCAGGACGAATATTTTCGTCCAGGACGAAAGTATCGTTTTCCTTTAAATATGAAGGCTTTTCAAACTTGACAATCACACTTTCAAATTTCTTTTTCAATCCCTTTCAACATCAAATCAACAATGGCCTCCTCTAGCAAAAAGACAAAAGATTTTGGTGAAGAAACCAAACAGGAATGCCCCAGACAACTTTCTTTCCAAGGCAAATGAGGAATCTTTTCCTCGTTTTGCCTCCGCAAAAATCACTCCGTCTCGCATTCTTATCCAAACAGAGTTGAAATTTCGGGTATTGCACCTCTTCGCCTCAACCCAATTTCAGTTCATTCTTTCTCTCGTCCACTTCTACAACAAAAACAAACCTACCATTACTTTCTAGCCAACATGAGTTTCAATTCTGACCACTCTATCATTAGTTCTTTTGTTTTTAAGAAAAAAGTTGAGATCACCAAGCACGATCTTGGTGCATTTTTTAAACTTAAAGAACTGAGGGATATAGAGCCCACACCCTAATGTCAGAAAAACTCCTTCAAATGGTTTGAAATCAATAGGGTAATTAGAAAAAATGCGATTGACAATCATGTTGCTAGAGTCTCAGGTATGACCCAAGATGCCCGAATCATCCAGCATATCCTTAGATCCTCAATTATTCCTAAAGCTGGTGATAGGATTAACATTACTCCCTCTCCTTTCTTGTCTAACTTTTTTAATCATGTCAAGACATCCTATTGATGAAGCCCAACTCATCATAGATCATATCTATGGGCTTTCAGAAATAGGACATGCTGATCAGAAGAGGAAGAAGAACATTTCATTAGGGCACTTAATTACTTATATTTTGGAGAAGAAGTACAATATAGTGCATCCTGATGAGGAATATGAAGAGCCAGTTTACTATAACAACACATCATTCAGACTGCTCTTCAAGGAGGAAAAAGAAAAAAGGGGAAAGCACATGACAGTGCTTCAAGAAGAAGAAGAAGAAGAAGGAGTGCAAGCTTCTGCTTCTCAATCAGATTACCAGAATCTGATTGAGAGATTTGATAGACTAGAGACTCACATTGATCAAAGGTTTGATCAATTTGATGCTCAACTTACTCACCAGCAGCAACATGACATTGGTAACATTAAAGATGAAGTTCATGAACATAAATACCAATGTAATGTTGATGGCCTCCTACTTCAACCTCTTTGGCGGCATTCCTCCTCCTCCTCCAGAACAGTAGAAGTTTTTTTTCATAAAAAAAAAATATTTTTTTTATAATTTGTGTTGTTTAATTGTTAAATTTTTAATAATATATATTTAAAAAAAAATTTTTTTTTATGTTTTTTAAGTAAATTTTTAAAAATAATCTTTTAAATAAAAATGAAAGTTAAAAAAAAAAATTAATATAAAAATGTCAAATAATATTTATAAAATTTCATTAGTAATTTTAATCACTACATAGTGCTAAAAATTACAATGTAATTTAAAATCCATATAATATTAGAAAATCTAAACCAACTAAATTTACCACAAATATCAACCCAACTCACTACCAAACTAAAAATTCACTCCCCTATTCATTTAAACTACATAAAATAAAACACCAATAATACAATCCAAATGTTTTCATATACATTACAAACTCAACCCATATTTAACACCTACAAAAAATTTGAAATTTTAGATAAAACAACAAAATAAAAGAAATAACCCAAACAACACACATGAACACTCCCACAAATCCCAAAACTCAAAATCAAAATTCCCCACAAATTAACCCAACCAAATGGAAAATATACCCCAAACCCCCCCACCCCCCTCAACCCCCCCCAAAATCCCCCCCCCCCCCACATCCCCCTCTCCCCCCCCCCACCCCCCCCCCCCCCCCATCCCCCCCCATATACCCCCCCCCAAATCCCCCTCATATCCCTCTCTCCCCATATTTACAAAACAAACAAACCCCAACAAACCCACACAACCAACATACCATCAAAACACACACCCCCATACACCCAATCCACATACAAATCACCCCCAACAACAACCAACCCCATAACACACAAAAAACCCAAAACATCCAAACACATCAATCCCCCCACAAAAACTAAAACCCCAATCCACCCCACATACCCCACCCCCAAACTCAACCCAAAACCCCATCCAAACCACACCCAACCAAACAAAAAAATACAAAAAAACAAACCCAAAAATAATCATACCCCCCCTTTTTTCTCCCAACAACTAAAAATATATAATAAATATAAAAAAAAAAAAATAATAAATAAATCCCTAAATATAACCCAAAAACCCCCCCCCCCCCCCCCCCCCCCCCCCCACAATAAATAACCCACAATAACAAACCATCCACCAACAAAACCATAAAACCCAATCCCCCCCACACCACCACCAATAA